>JADDOH010002628.1:0-38826 GCA_016648135.1 Agrypnia vestita | reverse complement strand
ATTAAATTGAAAATAAATTTCTGGGGGAAACAAAAGTTTGATTCAAACGGTACAGTTTTGCATCGAAAATATGTCAGAGGGAGGGGAAGGGGTATGAGAATACGGGGGAAATATTGCCAAATATTGCCAAAGCATAAGTATGCAAAATTTGAATCGAATTGAACAAACGGTGTGGATTTGTATATAGAGAACAGACAGACAGACAGACAGACATTGAGTTTTATAGGTATAGATTTAAAAAAAGGGTATGTAAATGTGACCTTTGAGAATTGCGCGAAAATTTTATTTTGTTTTCAAATGAATAATTTTATAAGTCCGTTATTTGGAAAAGCATTAGTGATTTATTCTCTAAAAAAAGCATTTTTAAAACTTACCTGCATAACATTGAAATATTCTTTAGCTAAGAAAGCAATTTCAAATTGACACGTTAATGATTTATTATTAATATCGGTCGAGAGGCAAGCACGTTGCTTTGCATTCGGCATAATTCGAATTTTATTTGCACGTACGTAATTATGCTAATTTAATTATTGTGGTATCAGTACACGAAGCGTACAAATGTTTAATTGTCGGTCCTCAAATGTGAAATGCAAAACGTGTTTTTAACAAACGCCTCGCAACCTAACAATCGGCCTTTAGCTTCAGGGATAAGCGGCTAATTACCACAATTATACAAAAGCACGGATGGTATGTAGGACCTGAAGGATCTTCCTTTTCTTTTTCTTCTTCTTCAGTCGGTTGCCCTGAGGATAGCAGTGATGGGTCCGCTCTGTACTCACTACTACAATGTAGTACTACACTACATTGAAGTGCACACTTCGCACACTTTGATGTGTAGTGCACACTACAAACTACAAACACCAAAGTTATTAAGTTATTGAAAGTATAAACTTCAAATAGTACACTTCATTTCAAAGCGAACACTACAAAGAATTTTTGGAAAGTTGATGTAGATATATGAAGAAATCTCTGGAAACTGTAACAACCCCCCCCCCCATGTTTTGAAAATTTTTTGGAATCGAATGAAGAAATCTGGCTGGCGCCCTTTTTTTTTTAGGTCGCCAAATTTTTATTTGGGAAAAAAATACTTCACTTCATTTAAAAATTTACTTCACTATTACTTCAATTCATTACTTCACTTCATTATTATTACAATTACTTCACTTCATTTACTTCACTTCAATTACTTCACTTCAATTACTTCACTTCAATTACTTCACTTCAATTACTTCACTTCACTCACTTCACTTCACTTACTTCATATCGTAGTACTACAATTACTTCACTTCAAGTAGTTTTTACTACAATTGTAGTGTACACTTTGTAGTCTTCAAACTGGTAAACGTGTGTGTGTTGTAGTCTTCATTTTGAAATGTAGTTTTTCCCTTCGCTAGAGGATAGTGACCCTACACCATTCTCTGCAGACTGTTGTTTGGGAAATCAGTCCATTGAGTTGGAGACCGCTTCTTTGTATTAGTCCTAAATATAAAAATACTAAGACGGTATTTAATTTTATCCCTCTCCCCATTGACGTATTATAATATAGACACGTTATTCCCATACTAGCCGGCTTTCATACGTAGCAAATTTTGCATTGAAAGAGACAACAAA
This sequence comes from Agrypnia vestita, assembly GCA_016648135.1. Taxonomy (NCBI): domain Eukaryota; kingdom Metazoa; phylum Arthropoda; class Insecta; order Trichoptera; family Phryganeidae; genus Agrypnia; species Agrypnia vestita. The sequence goes on along the minus strand of JADDOH010002628.1, from coordinate 37,215 downwards.
TCACGGCACACAAACTCTGCGTATAGACAGAAAAATCAGGTAATTTGAAGTCACGGTGACTAAAATAATATGCCTATTCTTACAATAGTGTATGATACTCTGTTCCTTTTTCCGCGTGGCGTCGCGCCTGATCACAACGAAGATCCGTTCGATAACGAATGCAAGTAAGGCAATTACCTTACCTTTGAGTAGCTAAGATTTCACGCTTGTAACGTATCTGCAGTTATTTTTTCTTATTAAAAAAATATTAAATAGGTAAGTTAAGTATAGGAATACGTTTTCGCATCTTATTACACGAGGTATTGAAAAGCCTATTCAATATAAGAACAGATATTTCAATATCTGTTCTATAGAACAATAAGTTGCTTTATAAGTTACATAGGTTATTGGTTAAACTATTTATTTATACGGTTTTTTAGCTTGTAATTTGAATATTTTTTCTTGAGAATGGCGAATTATTAGACAGTGTTTCGCTTCTTATTGCACTAGATATTTAAATACCTACCTATTGTACAGAACATATATTTCTATAGAACAATAAGTTGCTTATGAGCAACATAAATATTAAACTATTATTTAACATTGTAATTTTTAGCATTGTAATTTTTTTTCTGTATTTTTCTAAAAGATATTTCTAAAATATTTCTAAATTTTTTTTCTGTATTTATCTAAAAGTATTTTTCTAAAAGATATTTCTAAAAGATATTTCTAAAAGATATTTTTCTAAAAGATATTTCTATATTTTTTCTATAGAACAATAAGTTGCTTATGAACAACATAAATAGATAATCGGTTAAACTATTATTTAACATTGTAATTTTTAGCATTGTAATTTTTTTCTGTATTTTTCTAAAAGGCCATTTTAATTTATATCAAAAAATGAAAACATTGTTTACTTTCACTATTTATTTATAACAATTAGAAAGTTTTCGATGCGAAAGTAAACAAAGTTATCATTTTTTAATATAATTTTACTGTACGTTCAAATTTTTGTCTATCTGATCCTATTAGCTATTCATACACCTTATCAGTTCAATTAAATTATATTTATTAAGTGTCACCGTATAATAAATGGCGTCTTTATGACTGAGAGTGTATTACGAATGAAGTTAAAAGTATGAAATAATATTTCGCAAGATCTTTAACAAAATCACAATATTACCTACTTAACGTGGGTATATTTTCGCACTCCTGTGGATATAGGCGTATACCTACATATATACGGCGTATACATATAGCGGCCATGGAAGCCAGCTATTTAAATAAACATAAAAGGGTTGCACTGAAATGTCAACACGATGTCGACATAAATTATCATTTTTCCCGCCGACAATCGCCGCCATTGTCGCGCGGCTCCCAATATTGCCGTCCACAAATACCCGGGCTGAATAACTGCTTCTAAATTGCTTCCTCCCCAATGTAGATTCCTCGTCAGATTCTATCCGCTTCTGCCGTGTGAATAATTAATGACGTTCTCTGCCCAGGATTGTAGCGAGACCAACAAACGAGCTCTGTTTAATTAACCTAACTCGCATCGCCACTAAAGCGCGGGATTATGTATTTATAAACGTCAGATTTCCCGCCAATGTTCCCCTACTCCGCGCTAAAAATATTTACGGTGCTGCTATACCGCGATTGCGTTTTTCCTGGAAAATGTAATATTTCATGTTGTCTATCAGTTCTCAATCGGATAGTTTACACTAAAGATAACATGTTTCTTATAATTATTACAACATACCTACCTATTAGAAAGACACACCATGAATCGATATTTCCAAAAATAAGTATTTAACCATTTTTGAGCCATTAATCTTTTTCAAAATCCTTTTTGCCAATTTACATTAAAAATTGAAAAATGTAATAGTATTTTTAAAAAAGCGTGCATGTTGACAAATAAACGATCATATTTTTAATTATCTATACGTCCTATATACCTACCCCATAATTTACCCAACGCCATGAAGCCGAAAATTAAACATAAAATATCGTACAATTAGGAGTTGGAATTTAAAAACACGGTACCTATCAAAGTAAAATAAGTTTGCAATTGCATAGATGTTAAATTAGGTATGTGGGTACATGCAATATCAAATTAAGTCATTATTTTTTTAATTAAAATAATTTTTCCCGTACAAATGATAATATGTTTACTGTCATCTCGCATTTCGAGTACACACTCACTGAAGTCATGTTTACATTATTTTTTAAAATACGTGATATTTATACCTACTTCTTTAGAGTATTTAATATTTCAAAATTATTTCATAATTGAATCGTAGTTTTTTTTTAGACAAGTCAAACGTATTGTAGCCAGGCTTTGTATCGAGAAATTTACGTGAGTTCGTATCTACATACTTTGGTGGTCTGTGGACGCAACTTGTGTTAACACCCGACATATTCGCCCTTTGAATTTTTCGCGCTTGCACTGCCATTCTCGCTTACGTCCGCGGTACGTCCCTGGTCTTGTAGTTAGGTTCGCTGCCAAGAATTCTGGTAATGTTGCGTCAAAATCAGCGGGATGACAGTCGGCGTGCCAGCATTAGCAAATTAGTTAATTATGTTGTAAAATAAATTATGAGACGGCAGCTGCCAAAACCTTTGGATTCACCAACGAAGGGGTTCGGTTACATTTAGATATATCAACATTTTTACGGCCGGTCGTCCAAGCCGGTGGAGATTTTTTTTCACGACAAAAAATAAGACGAGCGTATTTGTTTATGTCACAACGAAGCGAGGAATAAAAAAATCACTAATTAATGCGGTTTAGAGAAAAAATAGTTAATTAAGTAGAGGAAGGGAAGCACATTCGGAATACTGTTGGCAATTTGGAATACCACCATATCTCTTGCAAGAGCAGCAAAATCTACCAGCAATATTTATAACTATTACCCGCCAGGGCCCTAACGCCGGCCGCACACTGGATGCGTTTTCGTACGAAATAGTGTAGTACGTATACGTACGAATACGCAAGTACATTCCTGACCTTCGAAGTAGGATTGAACATCGCACACTGTACGCGATTTAGTATTGCGTGTACGCACATATAGATGCGACGTCCGACACGATCCGGATTTTTTGCGATTTCGTACAATGGATATTGAAAAAATTGTCAATTTGACACTTGACCACAAATGTTTGTGGGACCAAAGTGATTCAACTACGTGAGCATCAGCGCAGATCACGGCGGAGAATCTCTAAAGAACTGTAAGTTAAATAATTTGGTTTAATGAAGGTGAGGTATAATTATGTACTTCGAACAAAAAAACTTTTAAATATTTCTCCGATGTTATGAGCTCTCGTTGCACTTCGATTCCCCCCAGCATTTGTGAATCTATTAGATAGATGGTCATGAAATTTGTCATTATTTAAGTCTGCCATAATAGAGTTTTCCAGAAGATACAGATTATTAATTTGGCACAAACGTTATTGGAGAAATGCGAAAAGTAACTGATCGTGACCAACACAAGACGCAATGTGCTCAATATGTACGAAAATAATCGTACGAATACGTACGTAATAATTCGTTTCCAAAGTGCAACCGGCCTAAGCCCTAAATTCGGTCGATAGAGTAGTTCTCCTGTGTCTGCGGATGAATGCTGATGTGTTTTGTGAAGTTCCCCCCAACAAATCTTATAAGAAAGAGTTATATTTTTATAGTTTGGCTAATATTTTTGCATTTTGTAATACGTTGACATGTGATGTGAACAAGATCTAATAAGTTGAATGAATATAGAGGGTGATGCAAAATTGGAATAGTATTCCAAATTACTTATATATTTTTTAAAGTAGTCTTACTTCATTTTACAGGGATGTCCTCACAAAAGTGCAAGAAACCTCATTTGACATTTACACGATTCCACAAACTAGAAAAAAACATTTTAACCATAATATTTGGTTCACCATACAAAAAGCTTCTAATGGACGGAAATGAAAAGAGAACTGATAACAAGATATAACACACAACGGTAAAAAAATGTGAAAAAGAAAACTAACAATGATATTGCTACAGACTCTCATTTTTGTGCATCAGAAATAATTAATTACGGCAGTTCTTCTCATTTATTATCCCTCATGGCACTGAGAAACCAATTGATGAAGATGCAGTTCCGACATGACCCATTCAGTCAGGACGTAAGGGGAGAACTTTGGGTGAAGTGTAACTTCTGTGTACACAATTAATGTGCCAGATGCGAGAGAGATTTTGTGTGTGATTACTGCAAATGATAAACAATACAACTATGCTATTCCGAATTACATGTTTTTCCTATTCATGCAAATTTATGTTTCACACTTTAAATATTTTTTTGAATTTTTGCACGCTTTTCATAATAAACTATGAATGTATCTAAATTCTTAACGAGTTTTGTATATAAAATCTTCTTTAATTTTTTTCTCCGCTATAAAATATAATATGTATAAGGTATTCCAAAAACGCTTCATTTTCTATCTTTTAACTGTATAATGCACTATAAATAATAATTATCATTATATTAGGTCATCAGAGGATATTCGAATGAATGCCCCAATTCTCCAAAACGGAAAGTCTCTGTTAGGTTGGCTTGGACATGGCATGGGAAATGCCCATACAGATTTTCATTGCAGTACCAGGGGAAAGAAGGCTTTTTCGAGAAAGGATTTAGAAGCGTCTTCTAAAAAAGGCCCTATAGGATATATGAATAATATGAAAAAATGGTATTCTGAGATAAATAATTGGATTCAATGTTTCAATTCTCAGAAATAAATCAAATAATTTATGTAGTAAGCCATTATATTTTTCTAATTGTGCACCAAAATTTGTATTTTTAATGCAATATTTTATGAAGAAAAATATGAGATGGAAATTGTTTTTTAATAGTTTTTTGAGATATCTAGACTACACAAACAAATATTTTCATCTAGCAATTTTTAGATAACTCATCATGTATATTATTATTATATCTGAATAAATTTATAATTAGATTGAATTTCTTTAAAAGAGCGTTGAAAATAATAAAAAAAAATCTAAATGTACAAATCTTTTTTTCCAAAATAACAGACATTCAAGGATTTTCTCTTCGAATGGATTAATTAACGACTTTTAAATTCATTTTGAGTGTGATCTGCGATCAAATAGTTTTGCAAGATAGAATTTGTCTTCTGTTGTTAAATATATTTTATAAATACATTGCAACTAAATCAACTAAAAATAGTTTTGTCTCGTAATATCACATACCTAGTAAAAATTTATAAAATTCTAGAATTTTTTTATGGTACCTATAGTTATAGTGTGACAAAATTTGGTATAGTGTGACATTTTTTGACCAGGTAATTAATATTTTTTTCAATATTTCTGCAACATTAATGTAAAAATGATTATTTTTACTTGTCACATTAAATTAATAAAATTCTAACTGTCTTTATTAATAATTTCACCGCAATATTCTTAGACTTTAAAATAGCATCTGAGACGACATAAAAAACGGAGTTAAAGCCAAAAATAAAAATTTAAAAAAAGGTTTTGTCAAAAAAAGCCAAGAAACTCAGCAGAATACCTGAAAGACCGTAAACAACAAACTGAAATTATTCGTAAATATTGCATGGAAAGTTATCTAGGAGTAGGCAACTCAGGGATATCAGTATTATAAGCATCCGTATAAGGACGTCTATTATTTATTATACAGGATGTCTCGTAGCTTTGGAGCAGTTTTCTTTATTCCATTTTGAAGAGAAAATATTATTTACACTTTGGGTGAAATGCCACATTTATACTTAGGTATGTAAAGAAGATAAGCAACACAAAAGTTTGTAAATTTTGATGTCGCATATCTCCTTGACTATTGATATTAGGTCAAGGTTTTTTTTAACATTTTCGACTCATAATCAAGGCAGGAATATAGTCCTGCGAGGTTATTAATGTTATTCAAATAACCCTGTAGGTAGGTATATTTGGAGAAAACTTGGAAGTACATATCGGTGAGAATATTTAATGAAGAACTGAAAACGATATCAAAATGGCTTAGCGTCACACTGCGCGGTTCTTCCGTCGCGTCAAATAGGCAAACAAAATGGATCGACCGATCATCCGCTCAGTGTATTTGATAAGCCCATATTATATATGAAGAAATGCAGCGTCGTTCAGCTGCGGAAGATCAGCTTATAAATAGATACTTTAACATTAAAAATATGTTAAATAATTTAATTTGGCTCACCTTAAAACAAAATCTAAAGCTATACAAAATTTTTAATGATAGAATTCAAAAATACCTACTTCTAAAATAACATGTAATACAATAATTGCAATTGGAATAAGAATTACAAATAGAAAAAAAGAAAATACTCAATTGTATTTATACTAAAAAGGAAAGGAATATAATTATCTACCAGTGAATGTGAAAAAGTGAAATAACATGATAAAGAAGGAATGCAGACGACACATCAAAAAATAAAGTAGAATTATCATAGATAATAAGGGAATATTTGCATGGTTAATTAATTAATGATAAAATTGCATTATTGGCTGAATAAATACATTCAAATAAAAAAAAGTAACCTATATAAACGAAGTTTTTACTATACTCCCTTTCTTTGTAAAATATAACAATAATTAAAGACGAATTAAAACATATAACATAACACTAAACTTACAGAAATTTAATATATTTCTAAAATGTCAGATGTTTTGAGATTTCAAGATTTTGATAGATTCAATTATCATCAATATCGTACCTTATGAATTTCCAGCGTCAAATTATTTAGTCAGAATCAGAATGTAGAATTCTTCAAAACTAAGCAGAAATCTAAAAGAAATAAATTATTATTTGATTTTTTCCCAAAAAACCCAATTTTGCTGCCATCTGTGAACCAATTGTTTTGTAAATTTTCGAAATTCGTAGTGATGTACCTATTATACCGACGGAGTAGTTCAAATTTAGAAAATATTCCGCGACGTTATCGGGCCGCAGCGCCGTTGCTAATCAAACTTTTCTAATGATTCCAATTTGAAAAAAACAATAAAATTTCAAAAAATCCGAAATTATACTATAATAATTACATAATAATTTTTTTTAACGAAAATTTTTATTTTATATTTTATTTCTTCTTGATCATCGCCACGAGTCTGCTTGCCAAGTTTCAGCTCGATTGGATCACGGGAAAGGGGTCAAAAATCGATCCAAAGTTTTTGTTGACGGCAAGCAAGCAGACGCCACGAGTTAATTATAAAGGAGTAAAAAAGAAACGTCAAAGTCCGTTTGGTTAAGGAAGGCGTTGGTGTCTTCCACAGCTCTGTATAAAGTTGAAACATAGATCCTGAGAAGGAAAGAAAGAAACACACTCGACGTTTGCGAAATATGGTGTTAGTGTTATTGACAAAATCTACCTATTCTTAACACCTTTTCGTTTTACTTTAAAATAGTGATTTTCATTCCCCCCTTCTCTTCGAAAATTGCAAATATTATCCAAAATATCGGGGTAATTTATTTTAACCCATAATATTTTTAAAACTGATGAGTCTGTCATCCAATCGAGCTGAAATTTTGCACATCGACTTGATGTCGATGACAACGAATTCTTACATGTATAGATTTGGGGTCACACATAGGTACACACACGCACACAAAAAAATGTTAATTTATCTCAGATGTTCAGGCAAGTACTTACATACTTTCTGGTACCTACCTACTATTCTAAAATTATTTAAATCATTTATAGTACGTCTATGATTTAAATCAAGGACACTTTAGAATTTATCTCTTTATATTTAAAATTATTACAAAACAGTAGCTGGTTGTCTGTAAAATGATTTTGTTTGTTGTGAATTCAAAAAAGTGACAAAATTATAAAATGACTTGAATGACTTCAGAATGGATAGGTATACAAGTAGGTACTATATAAATAATTTATTATCTACCAGTCATATCTGTAAGGACATTAATACAACAAAGTGTAGTAGTGGCATTAAAATCTTGACGAGTTTAAGTGAGTTTAAATTCATCCAGCATACCTAATCAAAGTTGTAAATAAGCTGAAACCGAACCCCACATGTATAGGACTTATAATGAAAACTACATTATATTTTTAATTTCACCGCTGTGATTTTGTCACTGAAGTGCTTAGTGAAGTTAGGTACAAGTGGATATTCACGAAATCTACACTAATTTATTACGTAAACTTTTTGCACCGCTAACTATGCGTTTATAAGGACTTTTCCTGTTGCCTTTACCGCTCATTTTTTTTTCTTTAACACCCTCACCTCACATAGGTATTTAAACCATCTCTACGACTTTTTCCTAATTCCACCGAAAATACTGAAATCAAATCAACTTTCGATCCTAATTTGTTAATTCTTCAATCATCCTACCTACATAAACTTTCCACATTCCTTATGCCTGTGTGACCGCGTTTCCACCTCATTTTCTTGCCAATTTCAGTCTCCGCTTCCATTCATAAATGTCGGCCGTATAGCTCCACTATGCACTTCATATTGTTCAAATAACCGTGTTTAGAGCTCTCAATTTACTTTCCGCATTCATTATTCGATATATTTTTCAATTATCCCTAGTAAACATACTTTTCTAATACACAAACTTGTAAATTTTTATACCAAAATTAGTAAGCAAAATAAATTACAACATATTATGAAAGTGTGATCGATAGCGACATCTGATGAATAAAAGAAACAATATATTTAGAATTAGTTTCGTATTGCGCATGTGCATGAACGCGGCGTTGAACACTTTAAAACGATCTATTTTACCGACATTCGAAAGTAAGGCATCTGCAATTTGATTCATTTTTGAACGAATGTCTGTTTTACCGACGTTTGAATATATAGGAATCTGCAATCTGCCGTTTAATGCAGTAAGGAGTTTGTTGATAGAAGTCTGTGGTTGATAGGTATTTTTTGACACGAGGTGACGGCAAAAACTCGTTTACTTTCATTTCATTATGACGTAGTCTGACGTTTGTGGTAGTTCTTGAATGGCATAACGCGCCGTTTTTAATAAATATCGAGTAAAATGACAGGTAACTACAGAACGGTGTACGCTTTCGCCAGAGAAATGCATCCGAGGACGACCGAAGTATTCATTGAATATGGGACCGCAGGCTTCCGTACAAAGTGAGTTAATATAATATTTCTTTTCGGAGGTTATAAAATGGATTTTTCATAAAGAACTCTGACTCCTAGAATGACTCATTTTCATTGCATTATTCATTTATTTTAATCCCTTGTGTCACATCGTCGGAACTCCATGTTTGTCCATATGGTTATACGTGTGTAGAATTTTGATTAGTTTAACGAATGTTCGATACTGATCGTGGGATAGGCGAAAAAGTATGCTAATGTTACTATCGGAGATTGCCGGATGATGTTTTAAATAAATTTCGTTAATCCGTCTTTGGTCTTACAGGCATATCTCTCAATTGATTAGGTGTAAAATACTTCATTGTTTAATTTATTTCTCACACGTCTAATTGGTTATATAATTAAACTAATGTTGTTAACATAATGTATATTTAATTAAAGTAATGCATTAAGAAATAGAGTTGTAATTTTTCTGAGAAATTGAAAGATTCTTAAAAATTCTGTGTTATCGGGTCAGTCTATTTTCAAAACTAATGGCCTACTTGGACTCGGCCAATTTTAATTTATGTTTACTTTTATTGTATGTCTGCTACTCATACGCTTGTACCATAGATCAGTCATAGATTTAGATTCGTAATAAAGATGGTAGATGCTGTACAGAAATAGAAATCTCAGTGATGCAGCGTATCAATATTGCGTGCAAGAAAATTTTAATGCTATCAATTTTTTTTGTTATCTTTATTTATATAAATGACTAATTATCACAAAACATTTTTATCAAATTTTAAAGATTAAAAAATGATATATGAATCATTTCGTCATTAAATATTTAATCTAATATATGGTACTTGCAAAAAATTTTTTTTAGCAGAATTTCTGAACATGAAAAACATTTATAACATATAAATTAAATAGTAAATCACTAATTGGTTATAAGCAAAAGAATGGAAAGAAACAGAATGCGGTGATCAGGAGATAATTATCCAGAAAGAAACGTAATGTATTTTAATAAAACAAAAACCTAAGTGTGCCTTTTAACACCAATACACAAATAGATACAAAACCAACCTTCAGAATTAAATTTATATTTAGCACTTTATCAATACTACACTGTCTTACCATCAACTCACCGACACACAATTCATGTATTCAAAAATCTCTGTTACCTATTGTTGCATATCTGTAATATATACCTATTAATTAATTAATTAATGTATACCTATTAGCCAGGGGTGTTCAGTGAGAACATTGCAGTATGACATTTACGTAATTAAATATTTTGAAAAAAATCAAATTGAAAGATATATCTCGTATCACAATTATCGCCTTATTCATTTTTTAATATATCATAATATTCTGCCACATTTATATTTTATTTCAATGTTTTTTTTATATAAGTCAGTCTTCAATATACTCGCTGCTGCAAGCGCTTGGTATTACCAACATTTATTGTGAATTTTAATTTTTTTAACTGTATACAAACAAGCTACTCTGATACATTAAACATTACCTACTTGAGTAGCTTTAATCCATAAAAATAAATCCACTGTAAAAAAATAAATTTATGATAAACAAATATTTTCTAAATAAATAAAAAATATGGGTTTGAAAAATTTTTTTATATGGTAATTTATAATCTTCAAGGATTGATAAACCACTAAGGTCCGGTTCTATCAAGTATTAAAATAAAAGTTCGTTTGAAGTATAGAAAGTATAGAATCGTTCCCCATCAATCAAACAACCCGAATGTGTAATGTAGATAGGTACTTTTGAAAATCAATTTATAAAAAGGATAATTTTTTACTCTGCCTATGGGCGGCACTTGTCTTAGGGATGTCACTGTATCTAACTGTCTCAGATCCAGTTGTATCAAGTCGGATTAAAGTAAAAGTTTGTTTAAAGAATTGATTTTTACGGAAACGGGTTTGATTGGTGGAGAACACGAAAATCTATGCTACGAACTTTTACTTTAATCATATATGATACAACCGAGTTCAAGTAGTCATTTTTCTCATAAATTTATTTGATTAATAACTTGAATAATCAGTTTTTTTTGTTAGAATTCAATATTTTCAGTGACAGCCAATTGTTTGTGTGCTGAGATAATTCATTGGATAAACTAGTGATCTATCGACTTAATACGAATTATTATATTATTGATGGATTTGGCGTTTGGTTTGTAGAGATTATTCATGATGACAGATTATTATAAATTATTATAACCTCTATTGAGTTTGATATATTTTATATTTTCAAGACTTATAAGTTTCGAGAGAATCATAATCCCTCATCAACCGGTGAAGTATCAAAATGACTGCTTTTTAAATAAAGAATTTTTACATTGATTCTGTTCAAATATTAGTATTTAAGTAAATTCAAATATGAATAATAGTCAGGTAGGATTCAATTAAAAATTGAGCCCAACTTACTGGTGTAAGGGTGGTTGTAACGGTGTGACGAGTGTAGGGATATCCTTGATTAAGTGCAGTTCCTTTTGTTTCTAGTATCTTGTAATAATATACAGGGTTATTTGTAAAACATTAATAACCTCGCAGGACATTATTCCTTCCTTGATTATGAGTCGAAAATGTTCAAGCTATTATGATCTAATATCAATAGTTAAGGCGATCGTCTAGCAGAATGAGCAAATTTCACCATTTTTTCTCATATCTTCTCTTGCGTTTTTTATCACATTTTTGTAGGGACATATCTAATTTTAAAATTTATTCATCATGTTACATATATTTTAAATACGAATATCTTATTAAAATGTCATAAACTAAATTAAATAATTGATTAATAAATTACCAAACCTTCGATGTTTTAAAAATGAAGAAAATTGCTCCACTTTGTGGGCCTTTTATGACTGAACGGCGTGTTGAGATATCTTTTTTATTCAATAATATTACAAAGTAAACGATTATATTAAATTTATTACAATTATAGCAAAATCTGTTAGTTTGTTTACATGCAATTTATGTTTTAAAAAATACTGTTTTTTAAAAATATTTTATTTTTTTGTGGGTTTTTTTCAACTCTTTTTATATGGTTGACAACTTTTATACTTCAATAGTCAAAAGAATAGATATTATAATTTTACAATAAAAACAAAAAAAAATCAAAATCTTTGTCGATATTCCTGATTTTAGATATTTAATCAAGACGCAACGTATTTATTACACAATACGCAGTGCCTTGATTAAATAGCTAAAATCTGAAATGGAGAATAATTTTTTGATTTTTTTTTGTATGAATTTTAAAATAATAATGTCTATTCCTTTAATTTATTAAAGAAAACACTTATAAACTATTTTAAAAGGATTGAAAAAAACACACAAAAAACAAAAATAATTTAAAAAACAGTATTTTTTAAAACATAATTTGCATGTAAACAAACTAACAGATTTTTCTATAATCTATATTATAATTACTCCAAGCAATGTCGTACGTTTCTGCATTTGGATTTCTATTTGTATACAATAATTTTGCCGTGGTGCCCATTGGATCGTGTGGCGCAGCGGATAACGCGTCTGACTACGGATCAAAGGATTCCAGTTTCGAATCCTGGCAGAATCGAATTTTTTTTATGGTCGAGAATATTTTATTCGTTGAAATTTTAATTACATTTTTGGTTTTTTATAATGTTGTATAAAAGTAATCAACACTGCGAGAAGAGAATCTATAATATAATTACCCTAACCAATGTCGTTTCTGTCTCCGTATGATGATTTCTATTTGTATATAATAATTTTATAACGCGTCTGACTACGGATCAGAGGATTCCAGTTTCGAATCCTGGCAGAATCAAATTTTTTTTTACGGTCGAGAATATTTTATTCGTTGAAATTTTAATTACATTTTTGGTTTTTTATAATGTTGTACAAAAGTAATCAACACTGCGAGAAGAGAAGAGAGTAGGTACCTACGTATCGAACTGTGGTTTATTCCGCTCTGACTTATTAATCGGTTAGAAATACTGAATAAATACTTTGTCTTAATTATATCTAAACTACCCGTAATTAAAAGTGGAAATTTGCCAGATACAATTGGCCGCAAAGCGGCTGACGTAGGCATAGGTAAACAATTGTGTTTGCTGCACAGCAAACACAATTGGCCGCGAAGCGGCCACAATAGCCGCCCGCAGGGCCTAGCAGTAAGCAATCGGCGAAGCCGATTGCTTTCCTGCTAGTTGTAATAAATTTAAGATAATCGTTTACTTTGTAATATTATTGAATAAAAAAGACATCTCAACACGGAGTTCAGTCATAAAAGGCCCATAAAGTCGAGCAATTTTCTTCATTTTTAAAACATCGAAGGTTTGGTAATTTATTAATAAATTATATAATTTAATTTGTGACATTTTAATAAGATATTCGTATTTAAAATATATGTAACCTAATGAATAAATTTTAAAATGAGATATTTCCATACAAAAATGTAATAAAAAAACGCAAGAGAAGATATGACAAAAAATGGTGAAATTCGCTCATTCTGCTAGACGATCGCCTTAAGGAGATATGCGACATCAAAGTTTGCATTTTTTTTTCAATATTTCTGACTTATTTTTTGTAAAACATTGGACAATCTTTACAGTAACTTATATCGAATATGAAAAATTTGTCATCACATTTTTTTGTGAGCTAAGAGAGATATCAAAAATATTATGCGAGGCATTCTACCCACTTAGCCCTGTAAAATTTTGTCTGGAAATTTTTTCTTTTACGAAAATTCTCGACTGCTGAGTTTTATCATAATTCAATTATATATTTGATTCCTGAAATCTGCACAGATGACGATAAACATATATTTAGCTTATCTTTGTTGTGTGGTCTATTGGTCTTGACATTTCCATAAATGCTACGACCTTTTTAGTAGAGCAGCACCACAGACATTGCATCTATGTTTAGTATGCATATATTGTAATACATTACAATATTAAATTGATGTAGTAGTGATTGCTGCACATTGTTTAATCTTTGAGGGGTATGCCGTTCCGTTAACTCCACAAATTTCAAATAATTTTAGCAACTGAATAAATTATAAATATTTCGGAAAAAATTAACTATATATAGCACCATGAGTACTTTATTGTACTAAGTCAAAAGTACAGTTTCGAAATATCAGCATTTGAAGTTACAAATATCACACATATAAAATAAATAGTTTTTGCATTATTCCTCATTCTTTTTGACTTAATACACTAATGTATTAACATATTTTGTAAAATTTCGGGATGCTACAATAATGATTTTAGATAAATGCTATTATGCATTAAAATATCTAATTTGTGTTTTTCATCTAACTCAATTACAATGAATTTCACATTTAAGTTATTTCTTTAAAGGAATAAACTGACCAAAAAATGCTTAGTAAAACTGCCTTATAAACTAAAAAATAATATAATAAAACAAATTTTATTATATTCGTAATGAATAACCACAAAGTAATAGCAAAATACAATAGTTTAAAAAATATTTTTTTAATTTAATACACTATCCCCACTAGACCCTGCAATGGGATCCGAAACATTGGCCAGAGAGGTTGATATATGCAGTAGAAAATCCCAGAAAACTGCACAGAGAAGATTCTGAACAGCCATGAGAACATTTGTATTGCTTTTTTATACCGTGAGCCGAAATTTGTACTAAATATTTTAATAATATAACATTCAAGTTTTATAGTCTCACAATATGTGACACCGAAATATATCAAATGGTAACAAAAAAAAATTTCGTAATAATTTTATTTGTCTTTATTTTATTATATTTAATCATTTAATTCGTTCGTTTATCATTAATTCAATAATCATTTAATTCGTTTGAGCTGTGGGTTTTTTTAAAATCAGTTCTAATGGATGTGCTATATTGAGGCAGGATTCTACTTTGGGTGCTCGAAAAAAAGGCTATTTTCATGGATTTTTTGAGATTATAAATAAAGCTATTGATGTAGGGTTTATTAAGCTTATTAAATACACTCTTGAAATACTCTAAAAAAAATTATTATATATTTTATGCATTTTTAACATACAAAAACACCGTTTGAATACAGCACCTCGATACAATTAGTAGGTGGGTCAGCGCTGGTGTTGACATTTCAAAAATGGGCTATCTAAAACAGAAAATTTTTGAATTTTTAGATTCAATATATCACTAGCAACCGACTGTAGTCTAGAATTTTTAATATATATCTAATAATACCAAAATGGCGGTGAAAAAAAAGGAAGAAAAAAAATTGCATGTTTTTTCACTACTATTTGCTAAAAAAAATAATAAAAATCAAAATTTTTAAATAATTCTAGTTCAAACGGTTGCTAGTGATATATTGAACCTAAAATTTTCTCTTTTAGATGGCCCATTTTTGAAATTTCAACACCAGTGTAGACCTACTAATACTACCTAATAATTACAGTACCACCTACTAATCGTGGCGTATTCAAATGGTGTTTTTGTATGTTAAAAGTGCATAAAATATATAATTAATTTTTTTTAATGTATTTCAAGAGTGTATTTATTAAGCCTAATAAACCCTACATTAATATCTTTACTCATAGTCTCATAAAAATAGCCTTTTTTTCGAGCGCCCAAAGTAGAATCCTGCCTTAATCCTGAGTTTTAAGTTACAAATGTTTACTCATTTAAAATCTTTCAAAACCATTCTAAAGTAAGTTTTTAATCGTCCTATTCAATTTAGACTTTCCTTTTTTACAGATTTTTTTTATACGGGCCCCTATTTAATTTTATCGTGCCTGATTTAAGCTGACCGTCACTTCTTAAGAAGTTCTTCCTATTTTCTTACTACATATTACGCTTTTTTTTTCCAGGGCCATGTATTTGGACCATGTACTGTACAGGATGGGTCTACTTGCTGTATTGCGATCCCGTGTGAAAAATGGTTAGTTATATACATTTTGCCATTTAATACTATGACATACCTTTAATGTTATATTATCGTCATATATATACACGCTCATAGATAAAGATTGATAAAAGCTAACCAGCTATCTTTTATGAATTGTATTAATGATCTGTTTATTTTACGCGGTAATCTATAATGACACTGTTAAGTCTTTAACCCATTCTATTCGACATCATTTTTTAAAAAATGTGTGGAAAAGATTTGCAAACCATTATTTATTTTTTATATTATATTTTTGATATTATTAATTATTTTTAGCCTAAACATATAAATCTCTGTGAAAGATTATAAAATTTGTATTCAAAGTCTTGTTTGTTTGTGCAAAGCAACAAAAACTCGAACATTGCATTCTTTCTAGCGTTGTGATATTTATACAATGTATTCCGTTTGGAATTTCAAGTTCAATGTGACTATTTTTAGCTCTGAACATCATATCATTCATCAGCTTTGATGCTTTCAAATTTCGATTGAACTGTCTGTAAACAAGCCAAGTCAGCGTATATATTCTATATTTACAAATTTCTCAACAAGAAATGATTTCGAGAAAAGAGCATCGAAGCTTTGCATTGTTTTGGCTTTTCTTTTCTTTTCTTGCAAGCATATACTTTTAGCACTTTTCATTGAAATATAAAAGAATGTGAAATTAATATACAGGCCAGGTAGTAAATCTAGTTTATTTATAATTTTGTATACTATAATGAATATGCTATTGAGTTCTATGAGAAAGAAGACAAATTTAGGAAACTGCAAAGTAGATTTAAAAGCCAGATTTAAAAAAGGGTCACGAAAAGGTTCGAGTACATGGTATGTGCATGAGACAAATGTATGCAAGTGAATGAGGCGAAGGTGGTATATCAAGAGTGCAGTAACATTTTATCTGTCTACATTTCTGCAGAGAATCAATATGATGGTATGTTAGATAGTTATGTTAAAAACCAGCATTTTTCAAAAGAGACAATTGATTTTTTAAATACATAAATCTTGGCTCTGGTCCAGAAAGGGTTAACTACCTTGAAAATATTGATTTTGAAGAAAAATTCATTCTTATCTCTTTTTAAATTATCATGCATTTAGCAATACTCCACATATTATTTTAATGATTTGCTGTGCCTTAGAGAACCTATTTCTTATTTTAAAATAATCCTTTAAATTTTTTCAAAATAGTCCGACCTATTCTAAAAAAACAATATTACTATTTTGGTGATTGTTTCTGTGATGTATCTTCTTTTGGGTGTGAGGGTCCAGTATTTCAAATTAGATACACAAGTCATGACTTCACACGTATATTCTGGTAGAATACAACAATATACAAGGATAAGTTTCTTCCCGAGCAAGCCTGTCAATCTGAAACCCCTCTTCTTTTCGTCCGGCCTCCCCACCGACAATGTTCAAACACTATACTAATATACAAGACATAGATTTACGACAGCTCGCCTTATCTGTGAGTGTTACCCCAACACTCACAAATAGACTGGACATATTTATTTAAGCCTTCGTAATTTCTCAATTAATTTATATTTACGACTTTTGAATTTTAAGATGGGACGATTGGAAAGAAGTTCTAAATTACATGGTCCAATTAGTGTGACATGTTGAGCGAGGGGAATGTGGAGTATAAGAGATTTATAAACACTTATCATTAAAAGCCCTAAACGGAAAGCAGAAATTGCGTCCTATATCTCTATGTCTACATAGACTATGGTGCAATATAAATTTTCAACACCAAACAGTTGAACAGTAATGGCATTTATGATTTAAATAATTTTAAGTCAAAAAAGGTTTCTAATATTTTGTTGCACATACTCGGATTGTAGTATTGAAGCAACACGGATGTCAATCCGATTTCTATCATTACGGAAACCAATCATTGCGATCCGGAGTTTTGTCTTTGTTTGTTTTTTGAGTTAAAATATAAATTTTGGTGACAGTTATATGAAATAAGTACTAATATTATTTTAAAAGTTGGTATAAATGAGAACTTATCTACTTATTTCTTTATCCAAAGTGTTCAAATATTAAATAAAATCTAATATTTTCATCACAATGATAGTAATATTGACTGTTGACAGATGTCTTGACGTTTCTCTATTTTTGAGTGTTGGGGCAATCATCTACACAATAGTAATATTGTGCTTACTTACTTTCCATCATGCCGTTTCTCCGCGGGGAGTAGGCAGAGAGACTAGAGCGCCACTCTCGCCTCGTCCACATTCATTCTTTGTATACAAGCTCGACGATTGATGAGGCTCCTAACAGGACTATCCTCCAGTATCTGGTTAATCAGGTCATGCCACATGTTCCGCGGTCGTCGTCTCTTTCTGCATCCGTTAACACTTGCGTCGTATTTTTCTTACCATTCTTATTCATTTGCTCAATATGCCTAAACCATCGTTGCGACCCTTTTTTGATTCTATTAACTATGCTTAGATCAGATTTTCATTATAACATCTTCATTCTTTATTCAGTCATAAATGGATTTGCATTTCATTTAAATGTTTTGCGTCGTATTTTTCTTACCATTCTTATTCATTTGCTCAATATGCCTAAACCATCGTTGCGACCCTTTTTTGATTCTATTAACTATGCTTAGATCAGATTTTCATTATAACATCTTCATTCTTTATTCAGTCATAAATGGATTTGCATTTCATTTAAATTATGTCATCTCCACCGCATTCAGTCTACTTTCATCTCCTAGCTCCTTGTCCTAGCAGCTCAAGGCTTCACTTCCGTGCATCAGTGTTGGTACCATAATTCCATTGTGTACCTCAGTGGACTATTTCTATAAGATATTGGTCAGAATGTATTTTTAAATAAGTTTGTAAAGTGGTTTTAAATTGCGTACGCATTATTTGTTGCATTGTGTATAACATTATGGCGGCCCTCTTAGCGCAGTGGGTATGACACTGGCTTCTCACACCGAGGGTTCTGGGTTCAATTCCCGGTGAGGTCACAATTTAATCTGTGTGATTTACTCAAGCCTGGGTGTTTTGTAACGTATTTCGCTTCTGTAATTGGGCCTCCTGGCCTTTTGAAGTGTAAAAAAAACCATTGTTTAAATCTCAAACGAAATCGACTATCCCGATGAGTCATGATATTAGACAGAATTCTCTGGTTAAGTCTTAAGCTCTATAGATGCATGTTTCAACAAGACCTCCTTCAGCTGCAGACTTAAAAGATAGACAGTATGTATTCAGATAAGTGTCGACCTTGTCAGCTATGTTAGATAAGATTATAAGCAGGCCAGTAAGGTTTATGGCTACAGAAATCCCTCACTTACTCATGCCTAACTTGAATAGCTTTCTTTGTTTATTCAGAATTTGCCTATTCAAATTTATATCTGCTAGATGGATTCCAAAGCTTAATAATGCACAGAGTAGCATGTTGGTGTAATGGTCATGACACTCGCCTAGTGATCTGGTGGTCGGTGGTTCGAGCCCCGTTCCAGGACATCATCAAGTTAGTCCTATTTTCATGGCACAAGCGTTTAACTTATTTAGAGAATACAGTTGAACTTGGTTATAACGAGCTCGTATATAAGGAGATCCCGGCTATAATGAGAAAAACTATGAATTCATTTTGATTTGCGCATATTCCCATACAATCGGTCTCGGCTATAAGGAACGCGATTCCCGGATACACGAAGCAAATTTTAGAAATTCTGCAAACATATTTGCTTGGGTTACAGAAAAAAAGACAAATACGTACTCGTAACAATGAACTTTTTCACTTTGCTTTTAAAGCGGCTCGCACTTAATTAGGGTTCATTTTATGATGTACACAAACTTGTGTCCGAAAATCCCACTTGCACAGGCAAGCAATAGTTAACTGAAGGTCGAGAATACTGGTCATATAACTCCGATTATTGGGGGTTCCCATAATGTTTATACTGATAGTTTATTTTATGCAGTTAACTGTATTAGCATTTAAAAGCCTAATCAGTTAAACGCGAATTGTTCTATCGGAAACATGTTCACTAACAAACGAAAGCGTCTCTAGGTTCGCGAAAAAGTCGAAATTATCGGCGTCAAAAAGTCTGTAAAAAGTTTTCACAATCGTCTTCTACAGTTTTATCGCTCTGGAAAGATAAGGAAGTTTATTTAGCTGCTCTTGAAAATAACATCACACATTCAAAAAAAATTGTGAAAAAAGTGAATCCCGGATATAAGGAGTCCCGGCTATAAGGAGCAAATTTAGTTGGTCCTGTCGCATTCCTTATAATCGAGTTCGACTGTAGTTAGAATATTGATGCGATTCGCATTCCGTGTTCACATAATTATTTTTTATTTTTAATTTTTTTTCTAAATTTAATATTTCGACCATTGGTTTAAAAGTCTGATATTATACGATAGTGCAAACATTGATGTCGCTTATCTCCGTAACTATCGAAATTTCACCCAAAGTGTAAAAAATATTTTCTATGTAAAATTCAATATTTTTTTTAAAAATATGTTTTAAATTGATAATATCTCTGCAGAGCTACCACCAGAGTTAACTTCTGTACAATGATAATTATATATTACATGTTTGTTTACATTTTTTTCAGGAGCCACAATTGGTGTGATGATTACAGCATCGCACAATCTGGAACCCGATAATGGAGTGAAGTTGATTGATCCTCACGGAGAGATGCTCGAAATCAGCTGGGAAAGCATAGCTACGAAGCTGGCCAATGTAGGGTGAGTACATTCTGAAGTCTGATAAATTCTGAGGCATCTGCGTCCTACTTGCAATCCAACATTAAATGTTAAGAAGTGTCTGAAGATTTTGTGATTATAGCATGTTTTAAAGTGACCATGTTATTCTTATCACACCTCCCTCGGAGATGTGATCTGTCCATTGCTATTTTATTTTCTCGGTGCATTCGATGATATCTTCTGAAAGTTTTTTTTGAAAATAAAATATGTAGATACATGTTACAGTATAATTATATATTACATTTTTTTATACTTGTTTAACTGTCCCAAAAAAAGTTAAACTTGTGTTTGGGGACAGGAGTACATGATGCATAATATCTATTGATTATGTATATAAGAAAAATACATATTTTTAATGTGAATCAATGAGTATGATGAGGTGTGTAAGGTAAATAAAAGGTAAACAATATAATATAAGGAATAAATGTGTAAGAAAGCATAAACATATAAAAATAAGTATCTCGTCTATTTAATTATATATGTTTGAAGAAATACATTTTTTTTTAAAGAAACGATAAGTATAACGAAAATAATATAAAGATAAGTATACCATCGGGCTTATCAAATATAATGTTAAGGAAAATAGTATAATAGAGCAAGAATGATAAGAATAATATGTAAATAAATGGAACAATGTTGGGATTACAAAGATCATAAAATAAATATAAGTGAATCAAGTATACAATTTTTTAAATTTTAACTATTTTTATTTTGATTATGTATTCTTTCTGTTTTATCGTATTTAGGAATGTTTAAACATCCTATTATTCATGCTCTTTGGTTATGTCTATGAGAATTATGAGTTTGTGGTGTATTTATATCGTGCTTTATAACTTCTCTGTAAATATTTACCGGACGCAACAAAAAAATGGTTGCTCGAAGAAACTGACATTGATTTGTTAATACATGTGTGAATTGTAGGAGGAGAATGGTGCACTGAGCGCAGAGTGCAGGGCGCATGTTGCCGAATTGACAATTTACACTGTATTAGCAGGGCACACGTTGGTCGAGTTAGACGTATCTCTATGCTGCCGTTCGTGATAAATTTTTTTTAGTTTTGGCATTGGAATGCGTATTTTTATTTTAGCACCGTATGGGAAAGATTAAGATTATACAAATTGCATATTTAATTTCCCAACATTGTTGATAAAAAATATAAAATTTTATAAAGCAGTAGTTTTTCACAAAGTTTTTGTGTAAAATATTACTGTTATAGCTGTCAAAAAACCAATTTCTATGTTAAAAATTTTTTTTAGCTCCACTATTCAGAAAAATTTACATGTTGCGCAAATGAAAGAAACTTTTGAAACAAAATAATAACCACATTTTAAGTGTTTATAAACACGTTCATGCAAAAAGAATTTGTTACAGTTTATGTGTGCGATAACATTTTTGTTGTTTTTTTATTGTTTCAGCGATAATGAACTTGAGGCAGCCGTTTCAGAAATCGTGGAAATGCACAACATTGATATGAGACTGAAGGCATCTGTTTTTCTCGGAATGGATAGCAGGTGAGACTGATATTTCCTGTGTTTTCTTCTATCTATGCAGGAGAGTAGCAGGTGGACCAATACTGTGATCCATACTATGTCCAAGAGAACATTAATCAGTCACCGAGGTCCAGAGTAAAGATGAATTAGGTAGAGAAAAAGAACAGAACTATATTTCCTCTTTTTTATTTTAAGGTGCAGATTTTTAATAGGTACTGACTCTAATCGTTCTGTAAAGGCATATTATAAATCATGCATCGTCTTGACGGGGCTGGCCATCTCATGGCAGGCTGAACCAGCCAATCACATAACTCACAGCTCGGCGCTTTGTGACACTTTTCACATGTATAAATTTTGCAACATTCCAAGCAATTTCTATTTATTTATTACTAGCTGTGCCCGCGCGGCTTCGCACGCGTAGATTTTTAGTACATACACTGTTTGGATCATCATAGAACTTTCTCCTTCCAGAATTTTCAAGAAATTTATCTAATGTACAGGAACCTTCTAGACACACCGACACATTCTGCCACTCAGTTTAGAACCTTATAGAACTTTCGAGAGTTTTCTAGAACCTTCTCCTTCCAGAACTTTCTAGAGCAGGTTTTTCAGGAACCTTCTAGACTCACCGACACAGTCGGCGCACCTATTTTGAAACAAATCTGAATCATTTGCGGCCTTCCCATAACAGAACAATGTGCTAGAAAGCACAGTTTCGTCACCCACTCCCACCCTCGCACAGCCATCCCCACCAAACTCGCATATTCACGATGTGACACCAAGGGCTATCCACCACCATAACCACCGATGGGTGGTTGTGGAGAAAACTTGGCGGATAGGGAAGCACGGGTTTCTTTTTATATATATATATATATATATTGATTTCGGAGGTAAATTTGTAGAAAGTAATCACAGACATGAATATAAAAACAGACTTTTTTTATTTCCACTTGTTTAATTTTTGTGAGAGGCTTTTCACCTTCAGTCAATCATTATCAGTCAATTGATAATGCACTTATAAGGGGAAAGTATTGGTTTGTTTTCTTAAGTGTGATTCATATTTACATCGATACAGGGTGGCACATAAATACATTTGTATTGTAAAATCATTAAAACAACTAGAAAAAGTATACTTGTTTAAATGCTAATTCAACACATCACCAATTGTTTCACAGATTAGCCGAAATATATTTTTAAAAATAAACATTTTCATATTATTTCAGAGGTCTTTGACCTCTGTATCCATTAAATGATTATGAGATCAGTGAACTTGTACACATTATTTCTATATAGGAATCAAAATATAAATTAAAAATAACCAATGGCATACTTTAGTCCAAAACTAAAGCAAAGCTAGTAATAATGATACTCAGCACTTGAAGTCTAAATTATGTCTAGGAAGATTGATTTAAGTTTCCGAAAATTTTTCGTAATCGATATAAAATACTGCAATGATAGTCCAACGTTTTACAAAAAAGAAGTCAGTAGTATCGAAAAAATGCAAACTTTGATGTCGCATATCTCGATAACTATTGATATAGGTCATGATAGCTTGAACATAGAGACAACATCATAATCAAGGCAGGAATATAGTCCTGCGAGGTTATTAATGTATTACAAATAACCCTGTATAAGTGTATGATGAATATTACATAAAATAAGTACTAATATTATTTTACAAGCTGGTAAAAATCAGTTTGTTTTACACATATCTACTAATTTCTTCATCCAAAGAGTGAAATATTAAATATTTTTGTTATAATGATAGAAATAATTGACATTTGACAGGTGTCTTCACATTTCTCTATTT
This sequence comes from Agrypnia vestita, assembly GCA_016648135.1. Taxonomy (NCBI): domain Eukaryota; kingdom Metazoa; phylum Arthropoda; class Insecta; order Trichoptera; family Phryganeidae; genus Agrypnia; species Agrypnia vestita. The sequence goes on along the minus strand of JADDOH010002628.1, from coordinate 13,239 downwards.
TTGAGTGTTGCAGTAACAAACACCAAAGTAGCAGTATTGTTATTTTCAGAATTGGTTGGACAGTATCTAGACATTGAAATAACATTTCATATCAATTCTCACATTAATACATTATATTTTATACCAGCTCATTTATTTTTAAAACTTTGACAGACATTGATGTTTACACTGTGTATTTGGTTTATAAATTACTGCTACTAAATATTATTAAAATATACAATAATATTTCATTTTTAAAAATATTGATTGATAGATTTGTGTATAAACAATCATTTGTGTCTAGGAGTTGTATTTGTAATTCTGATACTTGAATGATTTCATAACATGCATAATATAATACAAATTTTATTAATGTTATGAATCTGACCATCTTGATTAGCACAGCAGGCTATGAAATGGAATATGGAAAACCCTGAAAAAATAACGGTAGTCCTGAAACCGCTTAGTGTTACCAAGTTTTAAGGTTACCTAGTTACCAAGGTTTAAACCAAGTGAATTTGTGTTTAATTTGCAATGGATAACTACAAAGTACATAATAGCCGATTACAATATTATAAAATATATTTTAATTTCTCTGATACAATTCTTTTCCTGAAAATTTCAATAAAATTTTTAAATTTTTATCGAAATTATTATCAGTTTATCATTTTTTTTATGGTCACGAAGGTGATTCAGAGGAACTTCTGTGGAAAATAACGATGTTATGTATATGGCTGATGGCTCAAATCAAATACAATATTAAAATATTTTTGCATAATGCTTTATTATTAAAAGTATATTATTATTTATAAGAAGTCCTTAGAATGGCAACTAATGTAGCCTGGGAAGATTACATAATGTAAAAAACAATGGACATGCTTGTGTTCACAAAATAACCTCATTTATACTCAAAGTTGTTACTTTTATATTTGCTAAGAAATGAAATCTAAAAAAATAGCATATTGACATGATTCACTATTTATTGTTATTTTTGGTATGCATTATTGTGAGTTATTGCTGTAATTACAACGTATGCTGTATCAGGTGGTTCCTCAAAAGCACTGCTGGGTGTAAGGGTTAATTATTTCATGAATTTTTTTTAAATAGACATGCGAACACGGAATACGTGTCGCATCAATATTCTTATTATTTTCAACCTATGCTAAACACTTGTGCTATGAAAATAGGACCAATTTACTGGTGTCCTGGAATGGGGGTCCGACCACCAGATCACTAGGCGAGCGTCATGACCACTGCACCATCAAGCTACTTAACTTTAACGGCTGTTACGATGAATAACAAAACAAACATAAAATAAATTTTTAAACATTTTTGGCAATGCTCAGGATAGAGACACATCATTACAATGAGGTATTTTTAATTTTGTTTTTAAGGAGACACTAACAGAACACTAGGCACAAAACACAAAAAACAATACATCACTTATTTCAAATTCAACCCAATATCCCAATTGCAAGTCTTCAGCCTGCTTTAGCAACTTGCATATATTTAATGTATCAATGCAATGCAATCGCGTACAAATTGGCATATCTCTCGTATATCGAGCAACCTAAGAAAAATGGTAACAATTATTGACACAGTACATAACATGAAAATGAGAAATTTTAAGATGAATGTTGCAATTGTTATGCCTAAGGGAATTATCATATTAGAGGTAAACTTATGGGATATTCTGCTATATTTCTACGATCATACTGACCGACGTTTCTGAACACATAATCATGATGATGTGTTGTGAAAAAAAAAACAGAAGATTCTGATCGGCCGTGAAAACATAAGAACATTTTTAACAAGGTAATAATTTTGTAATTTCAGGTACACAAGTCCCGGATTAGCAAAGGCTGCAATAAACGGCGTCTTAGCCATTCAAGGAACACCAAGAGATTTCGGAATAGTCACAACACCCATGCTTCATTATTTCGTCATGTGTAAAAATTCCAATATGGCTTACGGATTACCAACTGAAGAAGGTATTAAACTTATACAATTATTTTTTCTTTACACTTTTTACGACAAATTTATATACATATATCTATAACCTAACCTTGTTAGTTAACGTTTCGAATCCCGATGCAGGGCGCCAGTACCAATGACGGCCGAAGTTGAAGATATTCAGCAACGTAGCAAACTGATCAAAGAAATTTGTGAAACGATCGTGAGGACAAATTTAAATTTGAATATGTTCATTTCACAAATAAAATTGTTCATTCTGTGTTTTGTATTGCAATTGAATGGCAAGGCGTATGTTCCCAGCATTTTGTAGCCAATAATCTATTGTGATTGCTTGGATGCAAACTAATTTGCCAACATTTGTGTATCTTCCTTATAATCCAGATTTTTGAACTCGCAAGATTAACCGCACATTCTTCAAACAGCTCCTTGCTATTTTTCTGTTCAGCATTTCAATGTCGCACAAATGACAAAGCATACAATCGTCCGTATTCTGAACTAAGCAATATTGTTATTTCCTGTATCTTGACAGTAATTGCGTAACATTGCGACGCCGTTTTTTTTTACTTTTTATGTTTTGACAGGTTCGAAATTAATGAATTCAATCAATTAGAAAACTCATTATTCATAATTTGTCATAATCGTAGAACAATGACGCATGTGATTTTTCTGAAGTTTGCAGGAGAGCAGTTTGAAGTTTTATTTACATAAAGACACTTTATTCATAGCTTTACAACTAAACTAAACTATAACTACAAAAGATTTTCCTTGGGTTGGTTTAGTTATTTAAAGTGGATACCTTTAAAACCTCAAATATAGTCAGCGCAATACAACAATACAAACAACTTGCTGCATTGTTCTACAATCGCAAATCTGAACCGTCGTTATACGAAGTCGGTTAGATTAATGAGAAAAAATACACTTTTTATATACCATTATATGGCTTCTTTTTTTCACTTTTTAACGATCCAAAAAAGTCAATAGGGAATATTTTGCACATCCGTCATTGTTCTACGATCATGACGAATTGTGAATAACTTAAGGTTTGTTTACGCGTTAGAGCTTTTTGATTGATTGAATTCATTAATTTCAAACATATCAAACTTAAAACATCGAAATTGGCAGCAATACGATGTTATACATACTTGTCAAGATTGGAATAAAGTTCTGACATTTCAATATTGCTATTTGCAGGATAGCACAGAATATGTTACGTGGATTGACATAATATTACACAGTGGAAATTGATCAACATGGAACTGAGTTTTCTGGGATACTCTGCCATGTATATACCAGTGATGGAAAGTTTCGTTCATTCAAGTGAACTGTTCACTTTCAATTGTTCATTTGAATTGTTGTTCAATTCATGTTAAATTGTTGAAATTCAAACGTTCATTTGTCCACCAAAATTATTTCTGACTGGGGGGGATTTAATTTTGTAGGGGGTGGAATTGTTAATTTCAAATCGTTCTATTCATTTACGACATGTGTAAAATTAATCAGTGAGACCGTATTGCAATATTAATTAATTGAATTATAGTAATATAATAGCTTGCTTACATTCAATATCTATGGACGAAATTTCAAATGAATGTAACTATTGAACGATTGTTGGATGAACTGAACAGTTCATTCATTCAGAACAGTTTGTTCATGAGCGACCCATCTCTAGTATGTGCAACCTTAATATTTCTGAAATTAAAAACCTCATAGTATCTGGCACTTAAAACCTAGTCAATGCCAAAAATGCCAAAATCTATATTTCCTTTTAACCTAATTTTTTCCCGCTAATTGATTTTTAATGTTAAACATTTTCCACGGAATGCATATTAGAATCTCTGGTCACAAATACCACCTATTCTTCAACAATTAATACATCTTATGAAATTTTTTTGTCATCATTTAATCGAATTCAGTATCTCCAAATTGATATAGTGATTATTAATTACTTTTTATTATTTTTACACTAATTAAAACTTACTAAAACATGTATGACTATTGATTATATATTCGTTGCATACATTCTCCTTTAAAATTCTTTGTTTTGAAATAATCTGTGTTGTGTATTTTGCACATTTTCTATAGCATTTTGAAATATTATAGCCTATTACAACAAGCTCGTGAACGCCTTCAAACTTTTGAGGGCCGGAGAAACGTCTCATGGGTCCTACAAGCCCTTTGTGTATCTGGACGGAGCTAATGGCGTCGGGGGAAAGAAAATGAGACACATTAAGAAAAAGTTGGATGGCTACCTGGATGTTGAAATTTTCAATGCTGGGGGCAACGGCGGAAAATTGAATCTGAATGTAAGCTTAAAAGTTATCTGTATTATCAACTTATATATGAAGACCCCATGCCAAGAAGTTGTTAACTAACATTCAAGTCATTTTGAGATAATTAGACATTTGCGTTTCGCCTTTGAAAATATGTTTTATTGCTAATTCAAGATTTATTTTTATTGATTTATGTCACTAAAATATCGAAAAAGTATTTACAAAGAAAAAAACACATTTATGCACAAAAAAATAAAAATATTCTAATTTTCCCTAAAAAAATGTAGTTACCAGCCATTTTTTCGCCTCTGGAACTCATTTTTAATAGAATAACACCTTTTTAAAATTGGTAAAACACGAACATCAAACAACCCTTCCAAACAATCCATTATCCAAAATTACAAAATACCTGGCATGTTAATTAATAATACAAAAAATGGGATGTACCATTTAAAATTATTGCAAAATAATATATAAGTACACATTATAATAGTCTTCAAATAAAAACAAATATATGACAGTATTGCCAGAGTAAAATTTATACTAACCATAAATATTATAATCAAATTAAAAGGCGTGTTAATTTCAGAATGATGGCATGAACATGTTATTATAGAAGATAACATGTTCATCCCTATGATTTGAAAATGTTCTAATTATTTTTAAGTTTTGAACTTATTTACAATGGAAAGAGCGTACAATATGTATTTAGTTTAGACGGCTTATTAACTCATTTTTGACAAAAATGTTAGTTAACAACTTCTTGCCATGGGGTCTTCATATGATAATTTTCAAAAAGAGCCAACACTTGGTCGTATAAAAATGGAACAAGTAATCGAGTAGACAATTTACAGGCACAAGAGATTAAAAAAGCCATTAATGAATGATCAAATCATAAATAATCAACTAAATTAATCTTTTGGTTCTATTTTAAATGTGTTCCCCTTAGATAACAGTACTCTTTTTCCCCATTATAAAATAATAACCATTGTTTTAACACAATTTACTTACCGGGATTTGCTACAACTGTAGCTTCATTGCGGTATAATCAATACAAAATATAAATAGTAAATTAAAAAAGTATAGAAGTATCATAATTAGCTGCGAAATCTATATATAATATGTCTCTAGCATTGTTTCTTAAAACATTTGAAAGAATACCATTTTAGAACATATTGAAGGTCCCAACATATACTGTCGAATCTGCAAAAAATTGATTTTCGTTTTACTATTTTAAACCATCCGATTTACTCTATGTTTTCGGTTAATGTTAAAAAGTGGTTTACTTGTCCTTTGGTACATGCTTTGTTTGACATGAAAATTCAATTTTTTGAACTTTATCTGAAAATATAGAGTAAATTGAATGTTTGAAGAGAATAAAATGAAAAAATAATTTTTGCAGGTTCGACAGTATACGTAAGGACCGTCGATATATACAATTTTTAAAATTTGATAATGTGTTGGTGTTCTTCCTGTTTCATATTTTCCCATATAAATAGCTTCGTCTCTGTGAGTCATCTGTAATTTATCTTAATTAATGTTGAACGTTTTCAGTGCGGAGCTGATTTTGTGAAGGTCCAGCAACAGCCACCCGTAGACGTCCCGAAGGAACTGAACCAAAGAGTTGCATCGTTCGATGGTGACGCTGATAGATTAGTTTATTATTATCTCGATAATAGGTTGGTACATACATATTCATATAATATATTATTCAGTTCAATATTACACACAATTTAGACTCATAAACGATTATTTAACAGCCCTTTATGCACTAATAAAATAAAAAAGTTGCTTATAATAAATAATATGACTTGTAAATATTAAATTAAATTTTGTAAACTTGTAAATATGTGGTGTTACGTCACTAAGTAAGTTTTTGTTTATTCATTTCAAATATTGTATATCATATTATTTTATATCTTTCATATTAAATTAATGTTAAGTAAAAATACGAACTGTTTAAAGAATATTTTTTCTTCTGTATGAAGGCTTGAACTTTATGATGACATTATTATTAAAATAATCACAAATCACTTTGTTTTCACAACTTTATTAGATTAAACAATCTACATGTTTCGAGAACAATGTTCTCTGCTTCAGGATTATTGGTGTACTAAAATTGAAAAAGTAAACCATGCAAATGTGTTACGGTGAATGGATTGATGAGGGGGGGGGGGGGGGGGGTCAGTGGTGTTAATACACAGACAAAATTTTTGCATATCCCAATATTGAATATTTTTCCACTTAACATTCCATCCTCTCCAGATAACCCATAATAATTAATACTTCTGACCCCCCCTCCCCTCCATCCCTTCACCGTAACACATTTGCGTGGTTTACTTTTTCAATTTTAGTACACCAATAATCCTGAAGAAGAGAACATTGTTCTCGTAACATGTAGATTGTTTAATCTAATAAAGTGGTGAATCTAATCTAACAAAGTGATTTGTATTTTATTTTAAAAATACGAACCTGGAGACTTAGGAAGGTACTTTATGAGTATAAAGTTTAAAGTCGATATTCATTGTATGTGCTACTTGAGTCTCAGGAATTGACATTACCTGACATCACGGATGGTGATTCCCCTTTCAAATAATTACCTAACCTCTTTTAAATAAAAACTCTCAACAACAAATCATTATTTTTTAATTCAGAAGGTAAAAATCCGGCTAAAATTTTATTTATGTATTTATGTGTGGCTACAGTATACAGGGTGTACCAGAGCTAGCAGCAGAAACTTGGCCGGTAGATTCCTGCCTATTATGAGTCTAAAATGTTCAAGCAACCATGACCTAATATCAATAGTTATGGAGCTATGCAATATCAAAGTTTGCATTTTTTTTTCAATATTTCTGACTTATTTTTTGCAAAAAGTTAAACTATCATTACAGTAACTTATTATGATTATGAAAAGTTCATTTGCTTCAATACAACTTAAATAAAATGATAAAAACCTTGTAAAAAAAGGCTTTTTTAGTTTTTGTAAGGTTTTTATCATTTTATTTGCTCAACCGAATACATGTATTAAACAACGTATTTGAATTATGTATATAGATAGACATGAATCTGAAATCGAACCTCTTGTAAAAAAATTTCATGGAATTAATGCTCCTTTAAAAATTTAAAAATAATTTATCCCAATTATCTCCGTACCACTATAAAAATTTTATGCGGCCTAGACTTTGTCTGGAATCTAAGGACTCTGGCACATTCTGTAAATATTAATTTGAGATTAGCCATGTTCTGTACATATTGTGTATCAGTAAAGTGTAAATTGTTATGTACCTACGCATGGTTATGTATTTCTGTGCATTATTGAATTCCAGTGAAACATTCCATCTACTAGACGGAGATAGGATAGCGACATTGCTGGCCGGCTACTTGATGGGTCTCACAAAGAAATGTCAATTGACAGATCTGAAGCTGGGCTTGGTGCAGACGGCTTATGCAAACGGAGGCTCAACCGAATACATCACCGAAAAATTGGTCAGTATCACTCATTTTTCAAAAGGAAAAATCCCCGAGTCTGAAGGATAGGAGATTTAATTTGGTATGTTTTCAGTGCGTACCTGTGTCATGCGTTAAAACCGGAGTTAAACATCTTCATCATGCAGCTCTGGAGTATGATATTGGAGTTTATTTTGAAGCCAATGGACATGGAACAGTCATCTACAGTCAGAAGGCCAAAGATTTAATAAAAGCTGCATCTAATGATACTGGGTAAGCACTCTTCTGATAAGCTTTTTTTACACCAAAACTTTGGTAGTTCTAGACCACAATCAAACAATTTTGGAGGTCGAAATAACAAAACATTGCATTTACTATGCTGGATTTCTGGATCTTTTCTATTAACAGTGTTATTAAACACTCATTATTGGCAATGGATTTCTGGTTCTTTTCTATTAACAGTGTTATTAAACACTCATTATTGGTAATGCTTATAGAATGAGTACCTTGTCGATCTTGTGTGTTAAGATGCTCGCCGAGACATTCAAAATAAAATCTTTTTGAAAAATATTTTACAGTAGACGACTCAGTTATCCGAGATGGTAGGAAAAAAATTACCCGGATAATCTTCGCCAAAAAAAATTATAAACATACGATTTAGAATACGAAAAAAATAGCTGTATGGCACGAAAATACAATATTAAAGATATAAAATAAGATAATGAAATAGAAAAATAATTAGAAACGCTAAATTAAAGATCTTGTAAACGAATTTTAAACTCTGCCACTTCTTTTTTTCCACCTTTGATTAAAAAATTTATGAAAACCATGTCTTTCACTCTTTCTTTTAACTCGTAGTGTCTGTGGTTTGTTGTCTGCCGGCAAAATTTTGGATCGACTTTTAACCCTTTTCCCGTGATTCAATCGAGCTGAATCTTTGCAGGCAGACTCGTGGCGACGATAAAAATGATCTAACAAATTTTTGTTTAAAAAAATTTAATAATTATACTATAATTTTAGATTTTTCGAAATTATAAGGGTTTTTTCAAATTGGAATCATTACAAATGAATAATGACCCCGACGCCTGCAGAAGGCACGAAACCTGATTCAATGAGAAAGGGAGTATAATAAAAACCTGATTTTTATGGGTTAGTTTTTTTAAATCTTGTTAACTGCCCAGATAACGTGTTGAAATCTCTGCTTAATTTCAATTGTTTGAAAAAATACTAAGCTTTTGCCGCACATAGTATGCGCCACATACACACTTTAAAACGGGCTGTTCACGAAAACACTGATGCAAAATTTACACACAACTCTAAATTGTTAAAATGCTGAAAAATACACATACAATTATACAACACGAAAATACAATATTCATCATATAAAATAAGAAAATAAACAATTAAATAAGTTGAAAATATGTAATCCACTTAGGAGCGTATTTACATTAATAATTTAAATAGACTCGTGGCATGCTCTTCCGCTTGTGAAAAAATAAATATGCTATTAACGGGCATTCCTGAAATTTCATGATTTGATAGTGTCGCAGTTCTGCGTGTTTACAGTCGTAATATTATTTACTATACAAAAAGTATTTTACATTTAATAAAGAATTTAAAAATATTTTATATATAAAACTAATTCTTTTTTTGCCCATGTTAATCTGCATTTTTAATGTGACTAATGCGACCCTGGATAATCGTGAGTCTACTGTACTGTTCTAAAGAGTCAAATCATCAAAATATACTGTTCTTAAAAGTCATAATTTTTCAGCTTGAATTTCGAACAAAAGCATGCAGCCAAGAAAATGATGGCAGTGATTGACCTGACTAACGAGACAGTCGGGGACGCCATATCGGACATGCTGTTGGTGGAGACGGTCCTCCACAATAACGGTTGGGACGTCCACCAGTGGCTGCAGTCCTACCAAGACCTGCCTTGCCGTCAGCTGAAAGTCTCTGTCAAGGTATGGTTTTGATTTGTACATACTCGGTCATTTTACGAAAATAATAATTTTGGAGATTGTTACCTTAACACTAAAAATAGACAAGATGTTCGACAGTCCGCCATACTCGGTAATTACTGAATAAATTTTCATTTAAGACTTTTGCAATTTTGGATTAGACGTTTAACCACTCATGTGCCTAACTGCAGATCTGCGCTCCCTAGACAGGTATGCGAATTCGGCCTATTTTACCTGCGTTTCTGAGTTTTTAAAACTTATTAGTATTTTATTATATAATTATTGTCATAATACTTAGTATAAGTCAAAAGAAATTGTGATAAAACAAGTATGTACTTATAAAAACCTTAGTTACGTATCCTTAAGAATTTTTTTTTTTTAAATTAATGGCGCCTAACCATGAATATTAAATAAAAAAACAATCAAGTATAAATAGCACTTTCGTATATTATTTAGCGCGTCAAACAATGTAAACATCATTTGCCGCGTGGCGGCACACCAAGGGTTAATAATGAGAGACACTGTTCCTCACAAAACTGTGAAAAAAAGTAATGAAAAAATACAAAACTTAGTTACGTGAAAATCAAATTTGGCTTGTTTCATATCTTAACTTGATTTTTATCATCTCATATCCCCTTACATAAGATCGCAAGTATTAAAAATGTACATCCATCCATAATAATATATTAATGTGTAATTAATTTAAAAATAATAAAAACTTAAAAAAATGTATATCTATCCATAATAATTTACAAGTAACATTCCAGGATCGTAATGTGATAACCACTACAGACGCAGAAAGAAAGTGCGTCACCCCAGAAGGTCTGCAAGAGAGGATAGATTCGCTGGCTGCTAAATATTCCAAAGGCCGGGCGTTCGTGCGGCCTTCCGGTACCGAGGATATTGTGAGAGTGTATGCGGAAACGACCACTAAGGAGGTAATTGAATTATTTTTTACAATTTTGTTCCAGATTATTGACATATTTAAGCCTTCTTCCATTATACATTATGTAAGATAGTCTCCTCCTCGAGTAAGAGAAATCTTTATTATCGTGTTTCCCAAACTGTGGGTTATAATAACCTAATATTCGCTCATGACCCAGTGTTGTGACTGCGACCCACCTAATATTCGCTCGCGACAACACCGCGCAACACGTCTCGTCCGGGTCATGTAATGTTTATTATAGAAAACGAATTGCAACTAGATGTCAATGTAGTGTCTGCATTATCACTCATTTAACAGAGTCAAAAATAACTTTAAGGAGGTACATACATTTTTCAAGCTGTCAAAGTGGCGATATGCGTCGGATAGATCATGCTACTTCAATACGAGATCGAGACGTGAACAAACGTCATATCAGATAAACCTTGCAAGAGCGAATTTTTACGTGTCCTTGTGAGATAGAAAGGTTGCGAGGAAACGAGACAACCATATGGAGTACCGATGTTTAAAATATATGGGAACGCAAATCATGCTCGCGTTCTATTATTAGAATTTGAAATGTTTTAAGTCTAGAATTTTCAAAAGCGTATTTATATTTCTCCAATAATTTGTGTTGTAAAAAAAAAAGTAAACAATAATTATTCTTATATCACTGTTTTTTAATTTAAAACTTTTGTCGAATAAGCAGATTTAGATATTATTTTGACTTCCAACTGAAATGTCAAAACACCTGTGAAATTAATTTAATTTAAATAATTTTTATCTAAAATAAACAAAAAACTACTACAACAATATGTATTGAATTAAAAATAAAATTAAAAACCATTTATCTATATTTTAAAAATTATCTCGTAAATTAATATCTTACTTGACTTTCAAATAACAATGACATTAACACAAATATAGTCAACATAGCGGTAACGAAAGCACATAAGCGAAAGTGACGTACGTTTAGTATTAGTTTATGAGTAGAAGTGCAATTTAATACAAAACTAGTTAAAAAAAACATTATTATCTGCGATGAATAGATTGCTTTTGAATATATAATATGATATTATTTTGAACTAAAGTCAAATTTGGCATAAAAACACGTTTTAAAGTGATTTTTTTATGAAAAAATGATTGGACTACATGAGTGTGTCCGCCTCTCCCGGCTGGCGCGTGGATTGTGGTCTCCAAACTGCGTAATTTTTTGACACATTTCATACTATAGAATTTTTATTTTTAAATATTCAAAATCATTTTAAAACGTGTTTTTATGCCAAATTTGACTTTAGTTCAAAATAATATCATATATTCGAAAGCAATCTATTCATCGCAGATAATAATGTTTTTTTAACTAGTTTTGTATTAAATTGCATTTCTACTCATAACCTAACATTAAACGCATGTCACTTTTGCCGACTTGCTCGCTGACTCGCTATGTTTGTGTTGATGTCATTGTTATTTGAAAGTCAAGTAAGATATTAATTTACGAGATAATTTTTAAAATATAGATAAATGGTTTTTAATTTTATTTTTAATTCAATACATATTGTTGTAGTAGTTTTTTGTTTATTTTAAATAAAAAATATTTAAATTCAATTATTTTCACAGGTGTTTTGACATTTCAGTCGGAAGTCAAAATAATATCTAAATCTGCTTATTCGACAAAAGTTTTAAATTAAAAAACAGTGATATAAGAAAAATTGTTGTTTACTTTTTTTTTACAACACCTAAATTATTGGAGAAATATACATACGCTTTTTTATATTCTAGACTTAAAACATTTAATTAATTAATTCTAATAATATTACGCGAGCATGACTTGCGTTCCTATATATTTTAAACGTCGGTACTCCATATGGTTGTCTCGTTTCCTCGCAACCTTTCTATCTCACAAGGGGACACGTAAAAAATACGCTCTTGCAAGGTTTATCTGATATGACGTTTGTTCATGTCTCGATCTCGTATTGAAGTAGCATGATCTATCCGACACATATCGCCACTCTGACAGTTTGAAAAATGTATGTACCGCCTTAAAGTGGGTGACTATAAATTATTAAATAATTACAAATCATCTGGTCATTATTTCGATTAAAATGAATGATCACATCACTCACATTAAATTAATTATCACGTTAAAAAAACAACTGAAAAACGTTCGAAAATTTGTTTAAGCTTTTCAAAAAAGTTTTTAATATTTGGATACTGCATTGGTTATGTTAAAATCGTTTACTAATGTAGGTATGCAAAGAAAGCGTATAAAAGTATGTCACAATTTTCTTTTTACTCCCTTTATTTTAACTTGTAGCGTCTGGTTGTTTGTTTGACGCAAAAACTTTAGATCGATTTTTAACCTTTTTCCCGTGATCCAATCGAGCTAAAACTTTGCAAGCAGTCTTGTGGCGACGATCAAAAAGATCTATCAAATTTTCGTTACAAAAAAATAATAATTATAGTAAAATTTTGCATTTTTCAAATTTTTAATGGTTTTTCATAAAACTGAGTAATGAAATGTATGAATGTATGTATGTATGTAATGTATGAAAAGACTCCGACGCGTCTGTCACGAAACCTCATAAAATAAGAATGGGAGTATTGTAAAAACTTGGTTTTTATTGGTTAATTTTTTTTTACTCCCTTTATTTTGCGTCTGGTTGTCTGTCTGTCTGTCTGACGA
>JADDOH010002627.1:0-19606 GCA_016648135.1 Agrypnia vestita | reverse complement strand
ATTACCCGTACACAAATTTCACTAGAAATTAAACTATAATTTTCACCCACTGAGACACTCTAAGTCGACGGTAATTATCACTCACGGTAATTATCACTCAAAAAACAACCGACGCAGATTTTGCGCTCTCGTAGACCGTCACCAACTGCCCGATTTCCGCTGTGTCTTGACATTTTAAAACCCCCCTAGCGGGAAAAGGTCCTAAGTCGTGTGTCTCCAGGATTTTCAATATTCTACTTCTCTTGAAACCAAATTCTTTGTTCCTAAGATTCAATTTGGCAAAAAAAAACCATATCTCCACTCGGATATGTCAGTTGATCCCACCTCCTGTTGCCGTCTCTATCTCCATCCCTGTGCCCATTTTGGGACGGACTTGGTGGCTTCAGACGGTTTGAACTCGCTTCACAAGCGCGATAATTAATTTTTAATAATTAATTTCTAAGTTCAGTCCATATTGTCGTTTGATCAACCGTAACCACAATCTATCGGGTACTCCCCTAATCATAGTTGATGTTTCTTCATTATCTACCATTATCATGTCCCGTTCTCCTGTATTTTCACTCGTCTCTATCGGAAATTTAACGTTTCTTGGCCGCTATATCGTGGGTTCAATTTTCATATATTCACCACGTGCACACTGCATACCTAGATATAACAATCATCCAAAGGCACTATACCTAATTTTAAATTAATTTTGGGCGATCTTTTCTCGTGGGTCCCCAATGAATCCTGTCTTTTGGCCGCGACTCTGCGTGCACAGGGACGTATTAGCTCCCTCCGTTGCGGAATTTAAACATAATTTGTAACCATTTATTATTATTTTTATTGGCAGTAAGATTGATCCACAAGATAACTATGTTACATAGACAGTGAATATTCTCGAACAATATAATACTGGAAGAGTACTATTCGCTATAACACAATAAACTATTAATGTAAGTTAAATTAAATTTTTAAATTCAGTGGAAGATTTTTTAGGATCGTTTTGCTTTTAATTTTTTTTCCCAAAACAAAATAAATAAATAAATAAATAAACACACAGATACACACTCACACAACCCACTATTGGACATGTTTTTATTATTCTTTTATCGATTGTATGTATGTGTTTTCGCGTAATTGGCCCAAAACTCTGTGCATCAATTATTGTCTTTTCTTCAAAGATTGATTAATTATGTGGCTGTAAGAAACCCAATAAATGAAAACAAATAAAACAAATAAGTAAATAAACCTCCAGTGCCGCAGGCAAGGCGTCGGATTAATTCAGTGCTCATTCATTGCCAAGGAACTGGACGCCTCCGCTGATAACTATATACCGCTCACCATGTTCTTAGAGGTGTGTTGAAAGATTGCTAGTATCTGTCGAATCGGTCTCAAGTAGTTGTCTGTATTTGTACGTTTATCATTATTACATGCTCTTGCTATATCCGTTCCACTTCACATTATTGTTCCTCCCGTCTTCGAATTTCTATCACACTATGGTCTCCTATGTTTTTGGTACTTATATGCTTGCTTTTTACTTGCATTTACTCCTATATATATTTGTTTCATTTATCCATCCATCTATAAGATCCCCATACGCTTTATCCCTTTATTTCATGTGTATATGGGCCGCAAATTCATATTATTTTATTTACAATATTCTTATCTAGATACACTTGTTCCAATTATGTTTTGTGGTTATTACTACCAAACCCGGAGAAATCTGAGCTAGAATAGCCATTCGTATACACGTTACCCGTCCTGTTGAAACTACGCTAACGTCGGACAGGTTTGTAGTGATTACATAGTTAATATATTGTATCTATATTCGAGTATATTATTTTCTTGTCGTGCCATTAATATGCTTACACGTTATCGTTATCTCTTTCCTAACCGTATATACCGTCATTGCACAATTACCTATCTGTTGTAAAAGCCTGAAGAGCGTTAGTCTACAGATAAATATAATAGAATTATAGTTAACTTCTCTACCCGCCTACGTTATTCGACTCCCGCGAAACGAAAATGAATCATTATTCGCTCCTCGATAGAGCGTCAGTCTACAGATAAATATAATGGATTTATAGTTAAATTTCCTATCTGCCTACGTTATCCGACTCCCGCGAAACGAAAATGAATCACTATTCGCTTCTCGACAGAGCGTTAGTCTACAGATAAATATAATGGAATTATAGTTAACTTTCATATCTGCCTACGTTATCCGATTCCCGCGAAACGAAAATAAATCATTATCCGCTCAGTTAAGGTCACCCCTCTGGTACATCGTATACGTTTTAATCCGTGTTATTACAAATTATTTATGGGCGTTTTCCTCTCGCGATCCCCCGATTAGACCTGCCTTCCTTAGTTTTGCTCAATATTCTGCCTCTCTGTTGCACGGGGATCCACTCGAGATGAAGATATACGGCTCTCAAACGATTTCAAAACCCGAGCAAAAAAGTCAATAATTCAGAAACCTCGTGGAACTGTCAATATCATCGTCACCTTAGAGTAGACGTTAATCGGTTTTTTAACGGCCCTAAACGCAATAATCGCGACCCAAATCTACGAAAGCCGTGTTCAGTATTTTTTTTGGGAAGCACATGTGGACCGCTCGGACCGCGCCGATCGTCAACCATTTGTACCAAACGCGGCTTTACCACAAGATTAATATGTTTTATAAGAATTGAATATTAACTGCTCGTAACCTATATCCGATCAATCGCTACTAACTCCGTCCCAATACTAGCGTTTCATCATCCCCAAATTTTTGTAGCGCCAATACTCCGCCAGGTGGGTTTAGCTCAATTTTTTCCCGCGTAGCATTTAAATCATCTTAGAGTTCAAAATAAAATAATAAAATAAAATAAAAAAAAAAATCTATAGAAACAGGTGATTCATCACAATCTCTATTAAAAAAATATGACTTTTTTTTCTTTTGACTTTATTATTTTTAAACAAAAATATAACTCTCAGGATTTGTCACACTGCAAAACAGTTGAACGACAAGGATTGCCTTTTAACTTAATAAAACAACATTTAACAAATAAGTATTTCAACAAAAGTGCTTTTAATTTAAAAAAAAATTAAAGACAGGCTTCCATACGCTTTCTTTGCGTACATTTGTACATACTTAATCGATTTTTAACATTACCCAAATATTAAACACGTTGTTTTAAAGTTTAAAACAAATTTTGGAACGAATGTTCTTCTGCTCTTTCTGCGGCTCTTGCCTGTGAGTGACGTGATTATTAATTTAATGTGAGGGACGTGATAATTAATTTTAATCGAAATAATAACCAAATCACGTAGAAAATGATTTGATAATATATACTTATCCACTTTGAGGAAGCGAAAAAATGTGACGCTTAAATTTGAATGAAATTTATAGTAATTATATGTAATTCTGTTTATATTAGGAAATATAAATTCTTATATTAAAGAATAAATTAAAAAACAATGTAATAAAACGTCCATATTTTAACAAAAATTCTATATGTAAGTGTTCTAAGAACACTAATAATTAATGAGAAAAGACAACAGATGTCCCTAGCTTAGACCATTCAAATATACAAAAGGTTTCTAAAATTCGAACATAACTTCGTAAATGTAACTTCAAATAACATCGAAATTTCAAAAATTTTGGTAATGTGTGGATGTTCTTACGATGGAATTGGTAAACGTTGCGCTGTGTGGAGTGATCACTTAAGCCAGCTCATACAGGTTGTAAGCCCTGCGACATCGTATAAGAGACTTCCATACACGTTTCTCGCATATAAATAGCTTCGTCTCTATGATATTTCTATAATTTATCTTAATTAGTCTATCATCATCATCATCATCATTCTTGGTACTACAACCCTTGGTGGGTCTTGGCCTCCTCAATAATTTTCCTGCACTCATCTCGGTCTAGTGCCAGCTCTCTCCAGTTTCGAAGCTCTAAGGCAGAGATATCTTTGAGGACGTTGTCATTCCATCTTAGTTTTATTTATTAGTCTATATTTTTAGTCTATATTAGTCAATATTTTTACTTTAATAACGCCTTAGTGTATTAATTTTCGCAGAAATTGCGCGCTACTTTCTCTTCACGTCCGTACATATGATTTTTTCTATTTTTATGGGATCCCATTCGCGGAAACACGTCCAATAGTACAACGGCACATATTTATGAATCAACCCAATAACGTGACGCAATATTCGGAAAAGGGCGTAATTCGACATTTGGCGTGTGGGGCGTTTCGACTTGTTGCAGATGAAGAATGGATATCTGGGTCATCGGCTCGAAGCACGAACTATTGGAATCTGGGATATGACGTCACTCCCGCCATACTAGGTTATTTTTACTTGACGTAGGTTCTTCGGAAAATGAAACTTTTGCGAAAGCTCGGTTAAGTTCTTACGGCTGTGGCGGCACGGAGACGATAAGGCGGTGTTAAATCATTCTCCAAGTCTAAAAACGAAGTGAGCGTTATCTTAAAATTTTGTGAATAAGTTGAACAGTTTTTATTCTATATTTAGATGCTGGTTTAACATTTAAGAGATCCCAGTATACGATTTTCGTATTTGCTAAATTTGACGTAAACTTATTAAATCATTTTGCAAAACCCATAGCTAGACAGAATTCTGATTTGAATGAAAAATGATCTTTTAACAGACTATACGATTTAATTAATTCGAATTCTTGAGTATGAGGTATAATTTTTTGAATATTTTTATATTAATTACAGTGAAATTTTCTTAGTACGCATGTAAAATTTAATTAAAATAATCGATGTTTTAATGGTTTTAGGGATACTGCAATATAGGAAACAGAACGTTTTATCTTTTTAAAACGATATACTTAACAACTTTTTGAAAAATATTAATGTTTGAATAGCACCACTTCTTCTTCAAACTGCGTAAATCAATTTGTAAATAAAATATTTGATCTTTGTTTGAAAATATACGAGATTAATTGTACCAAAGATAACTATTGCATGAAAACTAAAATAGTGTTTCTGGTTATAATTTTTTTGATGTTATAATAATATATTTTTCATATTTTTTAAGGAAAAGCTTCAAGAGTAAATGGATCTATCATAATAAAATTGATTAAAAGCCTGTTTAGCTATAGGTTTTGCAAAACAATTTAATAAGTTTACGTTAAATTTAGCAAAATCGAGAGCAAATACGAAAATCGTGCACTGGGGCCTCTTAATTTTACGAAAATAATTAAAACTTTGCGAAAGTTCAAATTTCAGCACGGTTTTAATATTTTTATTTGACTTGTATCAAAACAAACGAATTTTTGATACTCGATAGGTATTAATTACTTTCCCGATTCTCCAACGTTTCACAGAAGAAAGGTTAGAAATATCGACAAATAAATTAAAATTTGATGTCGCTTACCTCCCTAACCTTTTTTTTCATTTCACAAGTAAACGATATTTTCTGTTCAAAATTGAACGAAGAAGACTCCCTCGAAAGCTTTGAGATTCCCTGTATGAAATAAATATTAATGTTATTTTGAATTTAGTAGAAATCATTCACATAAATGTAGACATCTTGCCATTTAAGAAAAACAATCGATTAATAGATAGGTTCTGGCTGTAACCCGTCAAAAAAGGCGTTACTTTTACATGCCAGTTCCTAAAGAATAAGTATTTACTTATTTGTAGCCGACACCCATGAAATAGTAATAATGATTTTATCAAAATATTTTAACATGTTTTTATGTTTCCCCTGCCGGCAGTTGTTCTAAACACTGGCGATTGGGCGGAACATGAAATGGTTCGCGTCTTTGCTGTGTACTGTATTTTTGGCGGGTAATACTGGCTCGGCGATAGAAACATCGCTATCGTTGTCGCCCCGGGGTTCAAGCCCCGTCTCCGGCCATTTAATTTTGTTAATTACGGACGTTACACGAAGTTATGGGGACAGACGGACGGACGGACGGACGGATGACAGACAACGTAATTATTATGTTTGATATGTAAGCCGTTGTTTTGTTTCGTTGTGTTGGTGTTTACGGATATAAACACCAACACAAGGAAACAATGTGCCTTGTAGGCACGGCTTACACATACTAATTCGATTGTCTTTCTTAAATGGAAAGAGCTCTATTAATTTCTTCATCCAGTGTCCATATATTAAATAGAAGATAATATTTCCACTATATTGACATTTGATTGATTGATGTCCTGTCATTTTTCATAGAAATTTTATCCGTATATAAATAAGTCAATACATTAATACTGTTATAAAAATCTCTTCATTAATTAGTAATCTAGCTATCCTGAAAATAAAGGGTTCCCTAGTCTCTGTATCTTCCGCATCTGCGCTACAATTGGTTCACTAATGCTTTCCTCGGTCGTCTTCTTTTTCTTTTTTCTTCTATTACTGTGATAATGAACATGTTGTGCCAAAGGTATGACACAAAATTTTTTTCGTCTCTTTGTTATATCTCTAAACACGATAGTTAGGAATGCTTTTTGTAGAGTTACACAACATTAAAATGAAATAAAACACATAGAAATCGTGGTAATAGCCACGGTATTGTCTTTATTGAAAAGTTAATTTTATGCCATTAGTATTTAAATTTAGAAGTTTGTTTTTCGAATTGGCAACACTTTTTCCAGCGAGGGCTAATTTGACAGCTGGCAGCTGATTTTTCTCAGTTTGGTTTGCTATTTCACCATGAATATACTAAGGCCAGAACAGCGTTGCAAATTGTGCAAATTTACTTCAAAAATCGTGAAGTCATAATCATATTTAAATATAAATGTCATAAAATTATGTTTCCAGTAAAGCTATGGACATTACCATGATTTTTAAGCTTTTTTTATAAGTTCTATACCTCTAAAGAACACACCATATACATGGTGTTTCATAGCTAGTAGCAATTTTTTTACTTCATGAGTCGAAAATGTTCAAGCAAACATGACCTATCAATAGTTATGGAGATATGCAATATCAAAGTTTGCCTTTTTTTTCAATATTTCTGACTTATTTTTTGCAAAAAGTTTAACATTTTTACAGTAGCCTATATTGATTACGAAAAATTCATTCGCTTTAATACAAGCCAAATAAAATAATAAAAACTTTGGAAAAATTGAAAATATATTTTTAAAGTTTTTTTTTCATTTAATTTTACTTGTATAGAAACGATTGAATTCTTCATAATGATATAAGTTACTGTAATGTTTTTTTGGTCAAGTTGCGGTGAAGTTTTTGCTACTAGCCATAGTAAAGGATAACTTCCCTATAGAAGACAACTTAGTATTTGTGAGGGAGCTTTTTAAATATTTTTATTTTATTATTATTGCTATGTGTTACAATTAACCCTACCGTTCATGCAATACTACTACTTATTTTATTTTAATTGCTAATCTTATTTTATATTCACAAATTCCTACGGTAACATGATGGCTGCTTACGGCTTGTTTTTATCACGTTAGGCTGAGGGTTAATGTTGAGTGCGTTTATAGAAAATCGATGTATGTTCGTTTGACGTCAATTCGGCTCCATTCACAGGTTTTAAAGGTTATAAAGGTGACTATCAAATTGAAAAACACCTCACGGAAAGGTTCTATGACGTAATAGCCGCTGACGCGGTGAGTCCATCCAATAAGTCGAAGAGTGTTTTTGTTCCACTAAATTTATCTTGAAATATTTTTGTAATGTTATACGCAACGTGGAATGAATGCTTGGAGAATTATTTGAAACACAATCTAATAAAAACGTGGCATTATTTTGTTACGTGGCGTATATCACGTATATATAGTACCTGAATTAAGATTCCGCATGATTCCCTTGCTACATGTCGATTATTTGGTTATGGCACTTCAAGAATATGCTTTTTTTTAACAAGCAGACCGTCAACAGGTCATTAATGACCCTAATAGATGGTCCTAGAGTGACATTAAAGTACAAGTATGAATATTTTATGAACATTTGAATATGATATAATATAATACACTTTTTACGGTTAATTAATAATTAATAATGAAAAATAATAAATGATAAAATATATTGAGAATAATATTCAGACTAACGCAAATCACTAAACACAATTTTAGGAATAAGTTCCAGGTTAATAACTTTTTAGACAATACACTTTTTTATGATAAATAGAGATAAATAATGTTTTAACGATAGAATGAATTGTAAATAATATTCAGAAAAGAATATCGCTGATCAATAAAAAGTTCAATTTTTTTTTAAATACAATTATTTTACATAAATATACATCGAAAATCAATAAATGTAAGTTTTTGAAAAGTACACAATTAACGATAAAAAATAAATAAATAAATAATAAAAAGTGTCTTAAAGATAAATAAATTGTAAATAATATTAAATATAATATAAAGACTAGGTATCTCGAATCGAATAAATTTAAAGAATGATTTCTAGATTAACAGCTTTACGGCGAGTGCACGGGTTCCAAGGTCAACATCGTGTGTCTACGACGAGCATGTATTACACGCTTGAGGGACCGTCAACCAAGTTTATAAATATTTCGCTTTTGAACTGAGCCTGTGTCATAAAGAATATATCAAGTTTGCCATCTCTGGACGATATCTCGTTACAGTGATTGATCACTCTAGGTAGAGGAGAGAAATAGCCTAGATTAGTGTTGTGAAATTTAGTGTGAAAAAGGCTTGGAGACCTCATTGATCGGACAGGGATGTTAATGTGTATTTGTGATAGTATTAAGGGGGTGTCAAGTTTGTTATTGACTATTTTTAGAGAGTCATTAGGTTTGTAATATTTCTTCTTTTGTTTAAGGAGATTAGGTGAAAATGCTATGAACCGATATGCGCGTCGGTGTGCATTAGAGATGCGAGAAAGAAATGCTTCATGCTACGTAGTAATGCAACAGCACACTTGACGTAGGGTTGTTGTTTAAAATAAATGTAAATTTAATTCGGAAAGTTTCAATAATTATTATTTAATCATTATTGAAACTTTCCGTAATTTCCTGGTGGTTATTTTATTTTATTTTTAATGACAGAATTAACGGAATATTAGATACGGAATACATTAAAATTTACCCAAAATTCCAATTACAAGAGTCTTCGCCTGCGTTAGCAACATGCATATATTTAATGCGTTAGCAACATGCATAAATACAATGCTATTATGTATGAATTGGCACATGTCCTTAACAGCGTTTAAGCGCGTACAATGCAAATGGCGAATAAGCAAACAAAATAACAAAGTGTACATTTGCAGAAAATATTTCAGGTTTGATACTGTAATGTTAGTCTGGCGGTCGCTGGCTCCCAGTCTGTAAATTGTATCTTATCTTCTCTCCTCCATCCGTATGTATCTTAATCCACTGTATCTTAAAAAGCTATTTTTCTCTTCAGAGCCTCGCAGATTTTTATACAATATTTCTAATAATTAATATAAACATTTTTGTTCTATTAAATCTTTTTGTCTCAGGAAGACTACAGCCATTATGTCAGAAATTTAATCAATTTCGAAATGTAGAATGAAACTAGAAACACGCAAATCAACACTATGATTGCCTAATTCGACATGCGACCTCAAAAATATACGCGTAGGTACCTGTCAGACCTTGCCGGACGTCAATTAAAGTGTGAAAATAGGTTATTATTTGGGAGGAATAATTACAAATGGGCTGGGTTATTTAAACACTTCTCACGTCCTTGTTTTGTCACAAAATACAGATAGGACCGACGAAATATTCAATAAATATGATGTTTTTGATACTGCTAATACAATAATTACACAAATACAAACACTAAGCGACCGCGTCTCCACCACATTCAGTCTACTTTCATTATTTTTTTGCCAATTTCAGGCTTCACTTCCGTACATTTGAGTAATAATGAAATAACGTATTATTGATTTAAAACTAATTAATATTTGAATACTCCATCTGTCGATGCGACATTCTGATACTCTCGAAACTCGAGTAGTCGGACTGAAAATATATAACGTCTTACCACAACAGACAAGACTATTAGATCTGCACAGATTTAAAAAAAGAAGTGACAAATATACTAAGAAGTACCTACACAGACATAATAAGAATCAACTGTAATCTATTTTTTTCTTTTTCCATTTTTTTAAATACATATTTTTTAATATCCTAATGTTTATATATGTATACAAATGAAAAACGTTATATTCATACACCCTTTTGGGTCTCCCTTTTTTCTAAATAAAATAAAATCGTTAAATATAAAACTATAATTAAACTCACGTAGAGAGCATCCAATTTAATAAATAAAATATGTTTTCTATCTAGGGTGTTATTTTGCACACCAATCAGTACCTACACAGAATAGTTGTGGGTAGATGACAGGAAAACTATATTTTCATAACCCCATGGGGTTTTTTCTTTATTAAATAAAAAGATGTGTACCTTGCTTCAGGCTGATTTCATATCATTCCTCCAATAAAATTTCACCATATTTCAAAATAAATAAGGTATTGTATTTTCAAGTTACGCCAGAAGGTAAAACTACGCCTTTATACAAAATGAATTATTTACTGAGTTAGGGTTGTCATATCAGCGACAAAAAAAAATATGGATAATTTTTTGTGTTATCTGGTTTTCAATGTAAAGCATCTCAACAAACTGGAATACCTTCGAGACATGTGATGCGGTTTGAATTTATAACGAATAATACCGACGTCAGCCGAACGACATAAAAGAACCCCACCGGCCGGCCGATGCACACTACCCCAACGCATCGCGGAAGCGTATACCTAAGTATAAAAGGAACGACGATCCCGCTTGCCGTAGGTACCGCCCAAGGTTCAACACGTTTCTTTAGCAGCCAGAGGGTTGTCCCGCTGAAGAAAATCGACTCGCCTGTGCTGCATCCCGTCTGCTGCCTTTGGACAAGGAATAACTGTAGATTATAATAATAATAATAATAATAATAATAATAATAATAATAAGAATGTGTTTATTCCAGCATAACCAGGTTGTTAGTGCAAGACCTGGTCCGCCATATGGTTTGCAAATTACATACATGTTATATTGAGGCACATGGAGAGAAAATATAAAAAGGAGAAAAAGGAAAAAAAGGAGAAATAATTAAAATAATAAAGAAAAAAGTAACCCATAAAAACCAAGTTTCTACAATACTCCCTTTCTCATTTTCGGGTTTCGTGTCTACCATATGCGTCGGAATCTCCATATAACTTACTGAATTGTATGAAAAAACCATTCAAAATTTGAAAAATCCAAAATTATACGATAATTTTTTTTTTAAAGAAAATTTGATAGATCTTGATAGTCGCCAAGAGTCTCCTTGCAAAGTTTCAGCTCGATTGGATCACGGGAAAAGGGTTAAAAATCGATCCAAAGTTTTTCGTCAAGCAAGCAGACGCCACGAGTTAAAAGAAAGGAAGTAAAAAGAAGAAAAGGAAAGAGAACAGCTATTAAATACTTAAAATAAAATATACCATAAATATTCGACAATGGATACACATACACATAGGATATACCAATTTCAAAGTTCTTAAATCAATAATCAATTTCAATAAAAATTCTAAAATAACAGTAATAGTATGCAGTGCTTCATGTCTTGCTACACTACCGCTCGCGGTTATGGAATCTGTATAGCATATCTGTAGCTATTCTGTATCCGATGCCCCTCTTTAATTACGGATCCAGACCTCCATGACAGCGCCGCTTGCGCCAGGGAGTTGGTGCTGTGCTCCAGCCTCAGCTCGAGGCCAGCAACACGATGTCTCAGGAGCGGGACGAATCCATGAACTCGGCCATCGGCAAACATTGTGGAAGTGCTGCAATAACATGCCAGCCCGAACAATATTCTATAAGAATTATTGTACTGAACGCGAAGACGGTCGTACGTCTCTCGTTTGTAGTTCGACCAGAGCTCGCGGGTGTACATGCTGGTGAAGAATGCTTTGAAGAGGATGATCTTCACCTCTCTGCTGCACCGGTAAAAACGACGTGAAAGCATGTTTGCACGAACGCTTAGCTGCCTCCTTTGTCGTTCGATGTCATCATCGTCCCATTATAGGCGGTCAACATTTCCCTGCTGGTGCCTAGCCCAGACAGTGGGCCATCCGACTGCAAACCTCCGGGTAAACCCTCCCCGTGGCGCGACACTTCTACGCTCGGCGGTATACAAGGTTTGTATACAAGTAGTGCCCACGTTTGTATTAATCTAGTGCTGCGTAGACCTCTTTTCATTTAAGAAATACAATCGAATTAGTATGTGTAAGCCGTACGTACGACGCACATTGTTTCGTTGTGTCGGTGTTTACGGATAAAGAAACAACGTGCCTCGTACGCACGACTTACGCATACTAATTCGATTGTCTTTCATAAATAGAAAGAGGTCTCTACCCTATAGTGATTTTAGAAGTAATTGGACAGCAGATTATATTGATGATGACTTGAGTGAGACTTTTCTTGTATTAAAACTATGTAAACTGAGTTTGTAATTTAATTGTAAAATAAATTTGTGTTATTCTGTAGTCGATGTGCGTTTTTCTCCACTCCTATATTGATGCGTATCACATGTATGTATTGTGTATCCGTTTCATCTTCAACCTCAAAAAATTCCATCACATCTCATCTTTCCGCAATCTTCTCCATTCGCCAACAATCCGATAACGCCATAACATCCATGTTACTTCATAATGTCCTTTCAATCCTCACTCACCTCTATACCTGACACCTAAATTCAACTTTCTATCTTATCATGGCCTTCCATTCTGTTCATCTGACAGTACTTCACTATTCACTATTCATAATATTGAATTCTTCAGCTCCTCATTTGAAACGCGTTCGGCTAGGCTATGGAATTAACAATGCATCGTTATCACATCATAAATATCTTCAAAAGAAGTCTGAAGCAATTCGAACTTTCTCAAAACATAGTTTAACCCTTCCTTGTCTCCCATCCATCTCCTAATCGTCTCATTAGGGGCCATCCACAAATTACGTCACACAATATGAGGAGGAGGTCAGCAAAGTGTAACATCGTGTGATAAGGGGGGGAGACGAGTGACAAACTTCGTGACGTCACATGTATAAATCTAAAATATTAAAATTCAACTCTAACGAAAACCTATAAAATATTAATACGCACATCGAAAGTTCCTAACATTATCCAAATCGAGAACGAAGCGACTGCTATGCCAGTCATAAATAATATAAAGGAATAGGTTCAAAGTTCATGGACACATGGATTAAATTTTATTTCGTTCGTTTGTGTTATGTTTTTTAATATTTCTAAAAGGCTTAATTAATTGTTGATTTTATGAAAAAAAAAATTTTTTTCAATTAGTTGAGCAACTTTGTAGATTGACATTTAAAAAAAATAATATTAATTACACCTACATGTTTCGGAAAAACCTTTCCATCGTCAAGGTGTTTTATATATGTCAGAATTTCGAAATGAGTGATGTCTTTTGTGTTGGTTTTCTAAATTATCTTGATTACACAAAATTGTTGGAATAATTCTTAGAATTGGAATAGTAGTTAAATTTCGTTGATTATTAAAAATATTTTGCTTTCTTTTACATGCTATACTGATTTCTAGTGATTCTAAATTATTCAATTTCAGACCAAAGTTTTGGTAGCTTAAAAAAAATAATATCTATTTTTTTTTTATATATTTGAATTAGAAATATATAAATAATTTGGGAATTGCTGTTTTAATTTGATAATTTCTAAATTTTAAATTGCGAAATATGTGACGTCACACCAGGGGCGGGACGTAATATATGGATGGCCCCTTATCATGAAACTAGTTTTGTCACTGTAACACTTTATACCGGAAATATTATATTTCAATTGTTCAATTTAATTGTTTGGCTGGTTGGAAGAAATTTCCAACTGGCAAAAAACCCGCCGTTGTAATAATATGAATAAATAAAAAATTCTGTTACTTTGTAACGCCATTTTTAATTATTACCAGTACAAAAAGTAAGAGCAAGAGAAGTAATAAGAAGACTATGTAAAAGATTTACGAAATCTTCAATATGTTGGTAATTTATGAATTAATATCATCATCATCACTCTTGGCTCTGCAACCCCTGGTGGGTCCTGACTTCCTCAAGAGTCTTCCTCCACTCATCTCGATTTAGTGCCTCTCCTCTTCTGTTTCTCTCCAGTTCAGAAGCTCTAAGGCAGAAATGTCTGAGGACGTTGTCGCTCCATCTTAATTATGGCCTTAATTAATATGCTTAGTAACAAATTAACGGCTTCCTAAACTTTTGAATTGCTTCAGCAACTATCCCTACCATGAATTACTCAACACAGATAGGTAGTTGATCTGTAGATGGAATATTTGAGATAATTTTATAAATTAATATGTAATTGTTCCAAATACCCGCGTATGTTGATGGTCCCTACGTGTACTGTCAAATCTGAAAAAAAAAACAGTTTTCATTTTAGCATCTTAAACTGTTTACTCTATATTTTAGGATAATGTAAAAAAAAACTTAATTTTCATTTAATATGCAGGTATATGCATTAATTGAAATAAAAATTCGATTTTTTTAAGGTTATCCGAAAATAAAGAGTATATTGGATGATTTAAGATAGTAAAATGAGAAAAAATTCGACAGCATACGTAGAGACCGTCGATATATTCCAAATACCGAGCGTTCGGCTTTTGAAGGGGTTTAGCAGGGACGTGCAGTGAGAACAAGAAGGATGACTTTTTCCTAAGCATATATTTTGAAAAGCTACCGAGATAAGAGGTAACCTCACAATTCTCATGTTTCGACTAAAATTATATGAAAAAGTACTAATAGAAAAAAGATTATTTCATATGCACTTATCAATTTCTTCTCCCACAGCGTCCTGATGTAAAATTATGGCAAAATTGTCAGTGTCGCGTTGGATCATAGGGAAGAGAAATAATCAATTAGTGTATATTATAGATATCTCACAGAGACGAAACTGTATTAATTATGGGAAAGTAGGTATAGAAGTCATTTGGGTGTAACAGGACTTATGACCTGTCTTTTGGTTGGCTTAAGTGATCACTTTACACAATTGTAACATTCGCCATTTCCACCCATGATAGAATATACCATGCTTATTCATTTTTTGGAAGTTGTATATATGTTCAAATTGCGTGAAGCTTTCATATATGAGTTGTAAGCGCCTTTTCCATGCGGCCTGTACAAAGCCATTTTCATTCCCCTAAATCCCCACAGATGTCGCTAATGAGAAAATCTACAATTGATTTTACGGAATTTTGGGAGCAATATACTTTTATTATGTGTAATGAAATTCATCCGAATACTTGCATTACACTAGGATACGCCAGGAAATATTATTTCCAATTTTTGTTAAATTCCTTTTTGGGGATTTAGGGGAATGAAAATGGCTTTGTACAGGCCGCATGGAAAAGGCGCTTACAACTCATATATGAAAGCTTCACGCAATTTGAACATATATACAACTTCCAAAAAATGAATAAGCATGGTATATTCTATCATGGGTGGAAATGGCGAATGTTACAATTGTGTAAAGTGATCACTTAAGCCAACCATAAAAAGACAGGTCATAAGTCCTGTTACACCCAAATGACTTCTATACCTACTTTCCCATAATTAATACAGTTTCGTCTCTGTGAGATATCTATAATATACACTAATTGATTAATAATGTCTCTGTGACATAAATCCAGCACTGTTCTGAAAGATTTGAACAAACTCAAAATATTCTGAAGAGAAATAATGTTGGACTGTTTTATGTTTAACGTTTTACGGATAACCGTCATGTACTTCTTTCTCCCTCTGACCATACCACCGACGTATACCTACGTCTCGTTTATTTTTTACTCTTATTTTCGTCTATTAAATGTTGGAATGCACGCAACGATCCATGGAGAGATCCATGCTTGGAGTAAGCCTAAGAGATAGAATTAGAAACGACGAAATTAGGCGCAGAACTAGAGTAGTGGATATCATGGATCATGTAGCGAAGCTAAAATGGCAATGGGCAGGACACGTTGCAAGACAGGATACTACAAGATGACCTCCCACAGTTCTGAAATGGAGACCTTGGGAAAATAAAAGAGGCATCGGAAGATCTCAAAAGAGATGGGCCGATGATATTGTAGCTGTGGGGGGAAAGAAATGGCTACAATTAGCTAACAACAGGGAAGAATGGAAAAATAAGGAAGAGGCCTATATCCAGCAGTGGAAAGACGAAGGCTGATGAAGAAAGAAGAAAGAAATGTTGGAATAAAGATCTTAGATCCCAATATTGCTATTTTCGGAATAAATAATTAATTTAGATTTTTTTCCAAATATACGATTAAATAAAAGTCATGCTTCTTGTTCTCACTGCACGCCCTTGGGGTTTAGATAATTACTTACGAAGCTTTCCCAGTACTCCCAGGATAGCAGGCTGTTATGTTAGTAAGACACGACATCTATGAAGGGTCCATGGGTAACCTTTTTTAAGAGAAAGACATCTGTTAAACGTCAAAATTGATGTTACAGGTACCTATCTTGTAGATAATAGCAAAAACTTTAGAAAATCACACAGATGTATCGTAACTTCACGAGCAATCGAATCCGGAACTCCCGGTACAGGAAGCTATAAGTGTCAAGCCCAGTGGACCACAAGCACCACCAAAGGCTTTATTGTAATTTGTAAGTATCAGTGAGGGTAGAACACCTAACAGACGAAGTACAAATTAAAAAAGGGGTGCGATGGGGATGTTTTCTCTCCGCCCACGCTTTTCTACTTGTAAGAAGAACTTTTCGATGAAGCTCTCCAAGAAGCTAATCAAGGGATTGTTATAAAGGGGAGGGTTCTGAACAACCCCCACCAGTGAAGGCGTAGGAGACTTTCTGTTCAAAACATGATACAACTAAAACAAATCGTGCTCATTAGCAAACAGAAAATAGTTACCAGTGAAAAACTTTACATTGCTGGGATAAAATTGCAGAAGATACAAAGTATTGTAGGAACTTATATCTGTATTGCAATATAAATAAAATATAGGAATCTTCTGGGAAAATCAAGTGTCGGGTTGAGCAAGCTCGTGCAATATTCGTTTCCGTAAAAATCTATGCTTCAAACGAACTTTTACTTTAATCCAACTTGAAACAACCGACCCTAACTGTCTAACTTACTGTCGGGGGACGTTACCGTGGGCGATACGTGGGTGTAGCACTGTTCCTAGAATATTTCATATTTTAGAAATGTTCAGTTACTATAAATTTCATATACTACTATCCAATTTCTCAATTCGCACTAATTACGCTTAGTCAATCGTCCGAAGAACACTTTTTATTACGCTGTTTCTATTGCATCGATCACTTTCTCGAATATTATGTTGTCGAATTTCGAACGATATTTAAATCGTTCACATTCGTACTGGAAAAACTTCTCGCTTGTCGGTAGGTACTCGCCCGATATTTATCACTCGGTTTACAACTTGATGGCCACTCTGTTTTTCGCTACGGTTTTGTCGCTGATGTCTTATTTTGATAATGACTTATTTTTTACAAAACGTTGAACTATCATTACAGTAACATATGTATATCGATTACGAAAAATTCATCGTTTCAATACAAGTTAAATAAAATGATAAAAACCTCTCAGAAAGCCCATTTGGAATGATTTCCAATTGGAATTGGAATGTTTTTATTATTGTATTTGACTTGTATTAAAGGGAATAAATTGTTCATATTCGTTTTAAGTTACCGTTATGATATTCCAATTAGGGAATGCAATCCCGAGTCGGGATTGCCCTTTCGGGGTCCCTCGAGATTACAGTTTCCAATCCCGCGGCATCCCTACGGGTCGAGATCCCGAATACTTTTGTGTTTTTTTTGTGTTTAGAGCTGAATATCAATTAACGACAATACCTTGCATTTTAATATTATCAATTTTAATAAAATGTCCATTATTAATCATTGCATTAAAGTTTTTATAGGCGTTTTTCCAAGCATCAATCAGTCAATATGGTAGAGTAAAAACTACTAACTAGTAGTAGTTTTTATTACTATGTTAGGTTGATAAAATGCAGCGAATATTATTCAAAGCTATTTTCATTATTTGAATGTGACATGAACATAAGTTTTAAGTACTTACTAAAAGCTGTATAGACATATACAATTAAACATACAAAAACATAAAAAATGCTGATCAACCCCGATAATCTCGTCCGATTTTTCGGTTCGGGATTGATCTCGTAAAATGCCTCGAGATCTCGCGGGATCGGGATTGCATTCCCTAATTCCAACGTTTTACAAAAAATTAGTCAGAAATATCAAGAAAAAATGCAAACTTTGATGTCGCATATCTGCATAATTATTGACATTAGGTCATGTTTGCTTGCACATTTTCGATTCATAATTAAAGCAGGAATGTAGTCCTGCGAAGTTATTATACTTTTCCAGATAACCCTGTATATTCCAGAGAGTTCACATTTCATTTGTGAAGTTGCATTTTAATGGCGATTGATTCGAATTCCTTTGTCTGTTTCGATCGAATATTCCACAGGTTTCTGCCGTTTCCTTTGCGTGCCTTGGAACCATCGAACATGTAGATTTATTATCCGCTTGACATTACGCTATTTTCTGGCGAGAAAATTCAAGACGACATTAACCTTTACACGCCGCGTGGGCGGTGGGTAATGTCCAATAATAATATCAAGGGTAGTTTCAAAGCGAGCATCCGCCCCGCCTTGTGCCTTCCTATTATTATCAGAGTTCGGGGCTGCCCCCAGAGACACTTCTCAAACAAGCCGAGGGGATTAAAGGCTTTTCTTTAATGGACCATGTCCACAGATGAGATTCTCGCAAGATTTTCGACTCGGGGCAAACACCAAGATACGGATTTTGCTCCCGCGAGATTCTCGACCTTTTCCCGTCGCGTCCCACTTGGCACTTGCTGTAAATGTCTGTCCATTAGGGCGGCACATTCAATGCAAATTCATGTTTTCGCGTTCTTTACGAAAATCAGGGTTTTTATTATGAACTAGCTGTGTTCGCGCGGCTTCGCACGCGTAGTTTCTTAGTACACTGTTTGAATCGTCATAGAACTTTCGCGAACCTTCTAGAACATTCTCCAGATCTTTCAAGAAATGTATCGAATGTACAGGAACCTTCTAGACTCACCGACACACTCGGCGCGCCTATTTTGAAACAATCTGAAGCATTTGCGGCCTTCCCATAACAAAAAAATGCGCTAGAAAGCACATTTTCGTCACCCACTCCCATCCACGAACAGCCACCCCCACCAAACTCGCATATTTTCGATGTGACATCAAGGGCTATCCACCACCATAACCACCGGTGGGTGGTTGTGGCTGGTTGTGGAGAAAACTTGGCGGATAGGGAAACACGGGTTTCTTTTTATATATATATTGATTTATTTCATAACTAGCTGTAACCCGTCAATATGACGCAGTACTACATGCCGATTTCTAAAGAATA
The DNA here is from genome assembly GCA_016648135.1 of Agrypnia vestita. Lineage (NCBI taxonomy): Eukaryota > Metazoa > Arthropoda > Insecta > Trichoptera > Phryganeidae > Agrypnia > Agrypnia vestita. Next base: position 208 of record JADDOH010002627.1, on the reverse strand, counting down.
ATTATTTATAAAAAAAATAAGTTACGGACAGACAGACAAGGAACGAAATTATTATTATTGGGATATACCTATATAAACTAGACAACATTTTTTAGGACAATAACTTATTCAGGGTTATTTGGAAAACATTAATAACCTCGCAGGACTATATTACTGCATTGATTATGAGTCGAAAATGTTTAAGCTATTATGACCTAATATCAATAGT
>JADDOH010002626.1:0-72005 GCA_016648135.1 Agrypnia vestita | reverse complement strand
AAGAAGGCTATTGTGGAAGCGGATCCATCGCAAACCACATCAGAGTTAGCTGCAGGCTGCGGTGTTAGTGATAAAACTGTTTTAATCCACTTGAAGCAAATTGGTAAGGTGAAAAAGCTTGAAAGGTGGGGACCTCACGAATTGAGTGAAGCAAATCAACAAACGCGCGTTGACTGCTGCGTTGCATTACTCAACCGACACAATAATGAAGGGATTTTAAATCGAATCATTACCTGTGATGAAAAGTGTATCCTGTACGATAATCGGAAGCGCTCATCGCAATGGCTGAACCCTGCCGAACCAGCCAAACCATGCCCCACGCGAAAATTGACTCCAAAAAAGTTACTTGTGAGCGTTTGGTGGACTAGTGCTGGTGTCGTTCACTACAACTTTCTTAAATCTGGCCAGACGATTACGGCAGATGTCTATTGTCAGCAACTGCAAACCATGATGGAAAAGCTAGCTGCTAAACAACCGAGGCTGGTTAATCGCTCTAGGCCACTGCTGCGTCATGATAACGCTAGACCACACACTGCACAACAGACGGCTACCAAATTAGAGGAGCTTCAATTGGAATGTCTAAGACATCCACCGTACTCTCCGGACCTTGCCCCAACAGATTACCATTTTTTTCGAAATTTGGATAACTTCTTGCAAAGGAAAAAATTCAACTCCGATGGGGCAGTCCAAACCGCCTTCAAAGATTTTATTGATTCCCGTCCGAATGGTTTTTTTAGTAAAGGAATCGATGAACTACCTATGAGATGGCAAAAGTGCATAGATAGCAATGGTACATACTTTGATTAAATAAATATATTATAATAAAAAAAAATCGGCTTTATGTTCCTCCCATACTAAACGTCAATTTCATATGTAAGGACCTAATATGTGTACGTTTCCCGAGAGAAGATTATGTAAAGGAATGTTAAATGGAATACATACAAGATTAGCATCTGATACCCGATACAGGGCACGTGTAGGTACGTGGTGACGAAGGACGAACCCAAATTATATCACCAGTCGTACATAATTCGATGAGGCTTTACAGAATCTTGAAACCAATATTTGCAAGGCATACCCAATATTAGTTTGGATCAGAAGACGGGTCAAAACAGATTTTGTCCTTTCCAATAATTCCAGCAGTAAGTACGTGGTTAATCAATTCCGATACCCAAAATGTGGCTAGAAAGTCCAACGAAAATTCAGAAAATTAATCTGCTGTATTGCTTCTCATAGAGGAAGTTTAGCTAGTTTGAAGCCAAAATTAATATCATTTGAATAAATTTTATACAAATTCTTGATGCTTGAAGTGTAATCATTATTCCTTATTATTATTTTCTTATTAATTTTAATTAAACACCTTTGTATTAACCACTAAACTAGTAACTCTGTGTCTACCGGTTTCGTTACCACTGTATCTTCATCAGGACGGTCGAAAACTAACTATCCATTATTATTCTAACTTATTCTAATTATTTTCTAGTGAATAGCTACGTGAAAAGTTCTCAGTAAATAGTTAAAATTAATTATTACATTAAAAATATAAAATAGGCTATGTCAATAGTGTTCAAACCAATTCAGTGAGATATAATTAGTCAGATAGAAATATAAATATTTAGGATCTATCAAAAAGTGTTTACCTGTCAACTCACTCGCGTCCAGGTCTTTGGTTGAGAATGTGTCACTATTAATTAAGGCGCGTTAATTAATCATTTAATTTTTCGACAAATTTTAGATTTTTAAAAGATATACATCAATTATATCAATTAAATTATATAATCTTTTGGTGTAACACTTGTATAATTAAGTATTTTTAGATATACAGAATTCTTTTCTAGTAATTCAAATAAAAAAGCAAAGAACTGTGTTGTAAAATTATAACTTCACGATAAAAATATGACGTTATTAAAATAATTTAATCTTACGCACAATCTCTGAGAAATAAATAAATACATATTTAAGATTGTTCTATTTATTTTCAATACTGTATTTTAAGACAAGAATAATTTATTATCTTGTGGTGAGGAGTTAGGATTCTCGCCTCGTGATCCAAAGGTCGCGGATTCGAATCTCACTACAGACCAGTAAGTTTCATAGCACAAGCGTTTAGCTTAGTTTGAAAATAGTAAGAATATTGTGACATGTATTCCGTGTTCGCATTTCTATTTAAAAAAAAATTTTTTTTTTTAAAAATGTTAAAAGTATATTTGCAGGTAATTATAATTATTTTTGAAATCATACCTCTTTTTACGAATTGGAGGTGAAATTTTAGTTATGCAAAGAAATGCGCGCGCCTTACGCAAAGCGATTTTTCGAGATTTTTCACACCATGAAATTATTATACTATCCCGCATACAATATATTTAAAAAAAAAACACCTAAAATGTCTCAAAAACTTAAATCATACCACTCTCCTGCATAGAATATATTTTTAAGAAAAAAACATGTTACATGTCTCAGATACATGTATCAATATCACTCCTGCATAGAATACATGATTTTACATACAATCTGTCGGTTTTTCAAATTAAATTAAAGATAAATGTAGAATACGGATAAAAATCAACGACCAGGACCTTAGTTTGTCGTTTTAATTTACTAATCTCGATTTACAAAAACTAATTTGGCCATCATGAAGCCTCAACCCCTAAACATCCAGCATCAGATGCAGAGGGAATTCCTATGGTGATATTACTGTTCCTCCTCCAGTGACGAACAGAATTTCAATTAATGGAAACAATGTAAAGAGGTCTTTTGTTCTTTTTATCATTAAACTAGTACGGCAGGCAACAAACCCTCGTGGAATTAGAATGTTTAGAAATGAAATGAGCAAAAGATTACTGAAAATATATTGAGGGTATTCAATTTTACCGGTAACTCCTACGACAAGAAACTTAAAAGTAACAATGAAAAGTTCAAAGCATTTTACAGTCGGTTATGAAAATGAATTGTAGCTGCAAACCGCGAAATAATTTTTCGTAGATCTGTAAGCCATTGCATACTTCCTGGGGTATAATGCCGTGTTATTACGATCAGGATGGACCCTGCAATGGGACCGAAACGTCGGCCAGAAAGCTCGTAATAACACGGCATAATACCCCCGAAGACACAAACCAGAAGATTCTGAGTGGCCGTGAAAACCTAAGAACATTCTTAAACTCTTGTGCTTAAATGTAGGACCAACTTGATGATGTCCTGGAATGGGGCTCGAACCACCGACTACAGGATCATATTGGGCTAAAGTCATAACAATGCTACTATTTAAATCCGTAATACACCACTTCGGCGATAACACAACACACGCCCGCTAATTATTATCTCGGACGCCCATCGTACTCGAATCTTTTTTTGCTTTTTACTCCCGTTATATTAACTCGTGGCGTCTGCTTGCTTGCCGTCAACAAAAACTTTGGATCGATTTTTGACCCTTTTCCCGTGATCCAATCGAGCTGAAACTTGGCAAGCAGACTCGTGGTGACGATCAAGAAGATCTATAAAATTTTCGTTAAAAAAAATTAATCATTATAGTATAATTTCGAATTTTTAGAAATTTTATTAGTTTTTTCAAATTGGAACCATTAGAAAAGTTTGATTAGCAACGGCGCGGCGGCCCGATAATGTAGCGGAATATTTTCTAAATTTGAATTACTCCGTCGGTATAATAGGTACATCACTATGAATTTCGAAAATTTACAAAACAATTGGTTCACAGGTGACAGCAAAACTGGGTTTTTTGGGAAAAAATCAAATAATAATTTATTTCTTTTAGATTTCTGCTTAGTTTTGAAGAATTCTACATTACTCAAATCTGATTCTGACTAAATCATTTGACGCTGGAAATTCATAAGGTAGGATATTGATGATAATTGAATCTATCAAAATCTTGACATATCAAAACATCTGACATTTTAGAAATATATTAAATTACTGTAAGTTCAGTGTTATGTTATATGTTTTAATTCGTCTTTAATTGTTGTTATATTTTACATAGAAAAGGAGTACAATAAAAACTTGGTTTTTATGGGTTACTTTTTTTCCTAATTTTCTCCCTTACATGACTATCGCGTCTGAATGTATGTATTACATGGCTGATAATTTTCCAAAGCCGAATGAATACATAACTTAGAGACACCCATATACCCGTGTACTCTCCCGCCCTACAGGCGGGCGGGCATGTGAAATAAAGGGAACCGCGTGAGGCCCGAAAGCAGTCTGGGCGGGGGTCCATTGTGCGGAGTAATGAACAAGACAGAGGGATGGCCCGCCGACCGACCTAAACATCTTCGCGTCGTTTTAAAGCGCGTTCATGAGGTTATTGTTACTCACCTCGGCGCTACAGGGGTGAAGAGGGTCTGAAACTTCAATTCCGCGCTGTCTGATCTCGTGTGACAGTTTAGCGCGAAATTTGGGACCGCTAATGGGAGAAGGGGGTCGACTGCAAGGGGTTGTATTAGAAAAACTACTTTTATCCACTGTAAGATCTATTATCCACAGAATCATCACTATTATCCACAGAAGAGGGACGAAAGTAGACTGAATACAGTGGAGATGAGATCCCTTAGACGTATGTTTATGCAATATCATTGTTGAAATTAGCGCAGAGCAGCGATGTTGTACATACGTTTAAACAGGCGAAAATTGACTGAAATTTCTGGGAAATCGGATTTTTCCTCGTGCAAATATTATTCGCATTATTAACATTTGAATTTATCATAAAATTGAAAGTAAATATACCATTGAGATTTATTTCTAAAAAATAATATTATATTTTATTGTTTCTTGCGCTCATTTGTATGCACCTGGTATAAAGGCATGTATTGATCTATGACGAGCGCGTGAAGTTAAATAAAATTTAAGCAATATAATATGTGAATGACATTATAGTGGAAGATTAAAAATAAATCAGGGTTATAAATACATGACCCGGTTAACACAGAAAATAAATAAAGGATCGCTGAGATGGTCTAGCCATATGGAACGGATAAGCGAGGAAAGGATGGAAAAGAAAATTTATGAGGCGAGTGTTCAAGACAGTAAAAACAGAGGGCACACGGGGAAGATCTGGGATGACGCATGTGAAGATGTATGAGGCAAAAACATGATGTGCCAGCAAAATGAAGACAGGAGTGACAGTGAAGTGACAGGACAGAAGAATATCCGTTCTATCCTTTCTGTCCTGCCTAACCCTCGGTGAAACGGCGTGATGGGTAGTTAGTTAATCTTCTTCTTCTTTCTCTTATCCCATTTCCCATTTCATTGGTCGGCTCTTCTTATTCTTTTTTTCCATGATTCCCTGTTCTGGCATTCTTCAGGTCCTTTTCCACACTACTCCACCATTTGGCGCTGGGTTGACCTCTAACTCTTTTTATTTCTTGCGCTGGGTCGACCTCTACCTCTTTTTATTTCTTGGATGGGTAGTTAGTTAATAATTTTTATTTAATTAATTTTATTTTACCTAGCTAATTTTATGATTTTTTAAAAATATGTACATTATTTCTTAACCTGTAATGTGCTTATAGGTTAAGAGTATGTAGCATGTCAAAGAATAAACATAAAATACAATAAAAATGTACATGACTTTTTGGCAGCATGAAAAAAACACTTTACGAACATAATTCTTATAAATTCAATGTTTGAAAAAAAATAATAGTAAAAAGCTATTTCGGCGGCGGAAAATTTAAATACGACGTTGCACGCGCTCTCATTTTTGTCTAAAACAACACAAGCACGAAAATCCAAAACTTGCTCGCCGCGAATTTGCATTAAACAACGGTTTCCATCGCGTGCAGAATACCTTCGTCATAAATAAATGGCTACGTAATACCAAAGAATTTTCCAAAATGGAGGCATCGGCTGCACACACAACAGAGCGCGGAAGCTGGCCGTAAGGATTTATGTTGATTGTGGACTTACGCGAGCCCGCCCGGGCAGGAGGCCGCGCGGCAAAACGGCCGTTTCTCGAGGGCGGCGCGGGAAAGGGAGGAACGCGAGGGTGGAACCTTGCCACTAAAAGCGAGCCACTCGGCCGCCCGGAAGACAAACAAAAGCCAAATTCAGTCGCCGAATGGAACGCCCGGGGAAAAGCATTTTTTATCGGCGGCACACTGGGGATGGTATGAAAGGGTACAAGGCGAAGGAGGAAGATTAAACCTTAATACGGTTTTATTCAGCGGGTTCCCGTGTGCGACACGACGATAAAATAAACTTTATATTTTTTTTATTTACGGTTACTGTGTTTAGTTTGTAGAACTCCGTGTATATTTTTAATGAAATTTAAAATACATTAAGTTTTAATAAATATTATTAAGTTCTGCCTTATTTTAAATGTTACAGAGAAGAGGGACCCACCACACACCCAGGGCTGTTCTATGAGCAATGGCTCCCATATAGGCCACCCATTTTCGTCATTTTTTTAATGCTAAAGTGGTCGTACTCACCGCTCCGCCGACTCTCGTAGTATGCGAGCGGGACGGGGAGGCGTCCACACAAATCCTCTTCTCTGCCTCCAAAGCGCAGGGATAAATGACAATTGGGATATACTTATCATACATTAATTGGGAATCTTAAATAACATATGCACAGGAAATGCTAGAGTAGATAAATGTCCATAGTAATAAGCATAAGGATAAAAACACAACATGTAAACATACAGGTCCTGTAATAAATGAGCTAACGAACCGCACAAGTATTGATATTTTCAATGCGAATCCAAGTATTATTAAGATTGCGATGTTTGGGAGAGTGTTGTTTTAAAAACTAGTGTTGTTGTTGGAAGTATCCTAGCGGAAGACCTCGACCCAGAAACCGAAGTCAAATGCAGAATTGAAGCATCGCGAGCTGCTTTTAACAAAATGAGACAGATATTCTGCGATGACAATCTTAACCTGAAACTTCGACAGCGACTGGTCAAATGTTATATATGGTCAGTCCTGCTGTACGGAGTGGAATCGTGGACCCTCAAAGTGAGTAGCATGAACCGGCTGGAGGCGTTCGAAATGTGGATACATCGGAGAATGCTCCGGATACCCTGGACGGATATGGTCAGCAACACAAGAGTTCTTCAAAGAGCTAGAGTGAATAGAGAGTTGCTGACAAATATCAAAATCCGAAAGGTATCGTATTTGGGTCATGTGCTCAGAGGAGAAAAATATGAATTGCTCCACCTGATTCTTATGGGCAAGATAGAGGGTCGTAGAGGTGTTGGAAGGAGACAAATTTCCTGGCTCCGCAATATACGCGACTGGACGGGCATAAGTGTTGGAGAGCTGTTTCGTGCTGCCCAGGACAGGGACGCTTTCTCTCGGGTGATAGTCAACGTTGGGGGGACCTGACATGACACCAAAAGAAGAAGAAGTTATTTTAAAAACTAATTTTAAATGTTTTCATACTTTGTTTCTTTCACTTTTCTCTTGATTTATTGCTTTTATAACCGTTTTCATACTTTGTTTATTTCACTTTTCTCTTGTTATTGCTTACGTAAATTGTTAGATTAGCGTTTATAATCTGAAATTACATTGATATATTAAGTCGTTCGTAATTGAGCTCAAGTAGAATATTTCAAGATTGTTTCTTCGATTTATTGTACTGTGAACTTGTGAATACTCTAAATAAATAAATAAATACAGCTTAAGAGTCAGATTACTTAAAATGAATTCAGAATTGCATCTTAGAGACCGTTATTACAGTAATTAAATCTCTTCAGGGAAAAATTAAAATAAAACATCAAGCACAAACATGAAGGGACTCGCCAGTCCGGAGATCCACTGCCGGCAGATACAACCACGGTAATGATCCTAGTTAAATTACGTCTATAGAAATTTCGATATGACGGAAATCGCTAGTGGAAAAAAAAAACTAGTACACAGCAGTCACACTCCAGCCTGAGATCCCCTAAGAATTTCCCAGCGGGGGACCCACACCCTAATAAAAGCTCTGAAATACGACAAGTTTTTCTGAGAAGGTCAGCGAATCAAATGTGACAGTTGTTTCGGCTTGTAAAGCCATTATCAAACAGTGATATACCGCGTATAATCGACTTATTTATAATAAGATGTTTTCGGAGAAGCCTTGTATATAAAGATTCTTTTTTTAGGCACTTATCATTAAATATTCCCCGGTTTATAGAATTTTATGTTAAAAGCTTAGTTATCAAAATTCCCCGTTTTCTCTAAGTGATTAACTGAAATTATTTTGAAGTGCCTCATGACTGTAAATAAAATAACAACTAAATAGAGACATTTTCAAAGTTCAAATTCAGTCATCTGCATATGTATCACATATAAATTGATTTGTAATGATTGTGATTATTTTATATAGAAAAAATGTTTAGAAATTTTGAAGTTAGAGTTAAGGAACACTTAAAGTGTTTAAATAGCAATAATTATTCTGAATTTTCTAACCATCTTTTGGCTTTGGATCATTATTTTGATATTAATAAGGGTTTACAAATTTTACATACAAAATATACAGAATTACAATTTGATAACTTAGAAATTTTGAAAACAAGAAAAAGTGTTAATAGTAAATTGAATATAATAAATAACCAGGTCCTTTTTACAAATAGTTAACTTTTAAATTTATTTTCATGTTAAGTAGGTACTTTATTATTATTCATTTTCCATATATAACTTTTTAATATTTTGAATGTCTATACTTCGATTTTTAAATTTAATTTTGTTAGTATACAACCGTGACGAAGCGGCCATGGGCTCTGAAACATGTTGATGTTTTCAATACAAATTGGTGAAAAATAAGTTTATTTCTATTAATTATATTAATAATGTCACCACAAAATTATTTTGCTGTTTTTGAAGAAGAAAACATAGTTTCACCTATACCGCGCAGTGAATCTGTAAATTCATTGAACGACATGTTTTACCCGACCAGGGAAAATATATTTCCACTAGTGAAAAAATAGACTAACTAGAAATAAAAATTCACTGTAACATATACACGTGTTCAATGATTGGAAACTGTATTGGAAATCCAAAGCTTTTCTCTTCAATTTACTTTATCCCGACGACGTATTCATTCCGAACACCTGGAAGGTAAACTGTCATCGTCCGAAGGCTCTAATTGAATTGGATGGAGTTAAAATCACTTACAGCCAGGGTGGAGAGCCCCGAATCGGGGTGCCGAAGCCGCCTTGCGTCGAAGCCCGAGCAAATTAAACGGAAAAACGGCGATTTCGTGGGGAACAGCAAAGAGATCAAGTGCTTTTTTTACTCCAAGCCCCCGCCTTCCGGATCAGTCAGTTCCGGAGTGTGCAGAGGCAATGGCTGCAGAGGGTGGTTCGATAAATAAGAGGGTTCGGGGTTGAAAGGTCGCCGGTCGATTGAACAATGGGAGATTAATGGGCTGAAGAAAAAACACAATGCCGATTTTAAAAAGGCCTTATTATATCCTTTTGGAGAACAATTAATAACGTCTTATCCCGCCCAGAAAAAAAAGATCCGGCCGGAAAGGGATGAGTTCCGATTGTCTGGAAGAAAAATATTAGGGTTTTAGATTAAAAAAAATACAGTTGAAAAAGAACATGGCGGTGAGAGGCTGACGGTTCGGAAAATGGTTGGACGTATATTAACATTTTAAGAGGTTTTTCATACGCCGAGAGCGACACAGCAGGAATGTAGATGTAGATTTTCTAGCGCGGCTCAAGTTTGCGCGTGTCCCCGAAACTTTTAAATGGAGTTTTGGATTGTATGTAAATATTTAGAAAACACGATTTTACATAATGTGGTACGTCTGCTGCGTACATATGGTGATTTTATTCATACGACAAACAAACGCGCATCTTGTAGCGATTATCGGTGAACGAGACTTTTTTAAAAGAATATAATATCGAGAATGAGGCGAAATAAGAAGGATCAACTAAAAATAAAAAATAAAAAATATGTTAACCTTATTTTATGTTCCTATAATACATATTATACAGGTTTATTTGTAAAACATTAATAATCTCACAGGACTATATTCCTGCCTTGATTATGAGTCGAAAATGTTCAAGCTATTATGACCTATTATCAATAGTTATGGAGATATGCGACATCAAAGTTTGTATTTTTTTTTTCAATATTTCTGACTTATTTTTTGTGAAACGTTGGACTATCATTACAGTAACTCATATCGATTACGAAAAATTGATTCGTTTCAATACAAGTTAAATAAAATGATAAAAACCCTGAATAAATTCCAATTGGAATGTTTTCCAATTGGAATTTGAAGGTTTTTATTTTTTTATTTGACTTGTATTAAAGGAAATGAATTTTTCATATTCGATATAAGTTACTGTAATGATAGTCCAACGTTTTACAAAAAATGAGTCAGAAATATTGAAAAAAATAATCAGACTTTGATGTCGCATATCTCCTTAACTATTGATATTAGGTCAAAACATTTTCGACTCAAAATCAAGGCAGGAATATAGTCCTGCGAGGTTATTAATGTTTTACAAATAACCCTGTATATAATATCCAAAAATAAAATCGCTTGTCGACAGTCCAAAAATCACTAACTACTATTTATTTATTTTTCTAGACTTTTTATAAAACTGTTATGTTAAAATAATTATTATGTAGCGCGCCTCATTTTATCTAGAGAAGTGAAAACAATGCATCTTCTGACATTTTTTTAACAGAGATGTGAACATTTTAATAGAGATGCGAACACGGGATCAATATGCATAAGCTAAGCGCCTGCGCTTTAAAAATACGACTAACTTGTTAATGTCCTGGAAGGGTCTTCGAACTGCGGACCACCAGATCACTAGGCGAGCGTAATGACTACTACACCAACGAGCCATAATCGACAATAATGAGCTGTCGGAACGATCAGTTTTTAGATTTCAAGATTTCGTAATATTTCGACTGTCCCAACGGACGAGGCAGTAACTCAATATTTTAGGTATTTGAGTGAGTACCATTTTTAGGTTTAGGTCATGATTGCCTACCTACAGCAAAGACAGCAGTATCTTAAATGCAATATTTAACAGATAAAAATATGAATTTTACAAAACTAGTAAATCATTTTTCTTTTATGTAATAACGAAGTAGGTAGGAATGTAAATAATAATAAAATATCTCAATTACTAGTAATTCCGTCTTAAATATTACCTACACACTCAAAAAAAAATTGAGAAGATTAAAAAAAGAATTAGAAATCCGGTTCGAAACTTAAAAGTGTCCCCCTGAAAAATCGATTTATTTGAGTCACTGCCTCGTTCGTTGGGGCAGTCCATTTGTTCTCAATTCTTACGAAGTTCGTGGCGTTCCGTATAAATCTGGGTGATTAATATAAAATATTAATAAAATTTTGTACAATTTTAAGTAAATATTTATATGAAGATGTGTGCTTTTATTATATATATATTATATATTTTTATATATATATAATATATATAATATATATATATAATATATAGTATATATAGTATATAATATATTGCAATAATGAAAGGTTTTTTTCGAACTTCGCGATTTGTAAAATACTTATTTTTAACTTATCAAATATTTATCTAGTATTCATAATGATCTTCACCTATAAATCCTTCTTTTTAAACCATATATATATATATATAATATATATATATATATATATACTATAAGATAAGTATTATTATATATATATATATAGTTCACACTCTGGGTTCTCTCCCAGGGGAGCAGTCCAACTGTGTGAAAATTCCGCAAACAACAATAATTTTCCGTTTGGAGAATAAAAAGCAACGTCTACACATTTTTGATACAATAAGTTATGACGCTTTGAGGATATATGTAGCCGGGAATTTCTCAACTCCCGTTGCAAGTCAGAAATAGAGTTTTCTTTTACACGTACCAACAAAATGTATTTCTATTTAAATTTTCCAATTATCAGTGACAGAATAAACGTAGTAAACAGTAAATAATAAATAAAAGAAGCAGGAATTACACATTGCGGCGGCGGCAAACGTAAGATAAAACTGGGTCAATTTATCATATCTTCGCCGTTACGGATGTTCTTGCAGATGTAACCGGGGATACCATTCCCTCTCTCTCTCCCCCTCTCGCTCGCTCCGCGCCGAGGAGGCTCGGAATTAAAGAAGGAAGAATTCAATTAGGAATAAGCCCACAAGACAAATGTGCTCCGCGGGATATAAGTGCGGCGTGTGGAACAACGTGGATTCATTAGACTCGTCGAATCGGTACGAAAAGTGCCCCGGGGCGCGCGTGGCATCTGCAGAGGCTGTTTAAAACGCACTTTGATTTTTTCCCTTCATATTGTAGGGAAAATGAATTCAAAAAGTTTTTTTTTGTAGCTTTTAAATATCGCGAGCGGAGAAAATTTGTGATTTTCCACAAATTAATTTACCCACACTAATACAAAACATCACGTCGTGTTCCTGAAGATAGGGAGGGATAGAATTACAAACAGTTCGCTTATTTCGTATCAAGCACATTCTAAATTATCATTTTAGGACTAACCCAGCGAAATTATAATTCAGTAATGTGAGAATGAGTGGTAAAAGTGAAATGCAAATACAATAATAAAGAATGCATAGTGGATACAATTAAAAAAAAATAGAGTTGCGTACCTACTAGTGATGGACCGATCGATATTTAAACCGCTAATTTATCGTATTTATTTAAGATGTAAGTCTGATTGTATAAATGATTGGTAACTGAGGTATAACAGTTAATGGTACACATAATTGCACGTCGAATTGTGAAAAATCAGTTGCGAATCATTGATACAAAACGAGTCAAACACAATAATGGTTATTGTAGAACCGGTTAAATCACCATCACTAGTTGTGTGTACATGGAATACGTAACTCATCTACATTCTTACCGTTTCCGGTTGTGTTATGAAAATAAGACTAACTTCTTGGTCTCGCGGAGAGAAGCTCAAAACCCCGATCGCTTGTTATCACTAGGCAAGTTACATGTTGCTAAATTAACAAAAATTAATATAACTAACTTAAAGTAATTACTCCTTAATCCATTTTAATACTATATAAATAATAGACATAGACCAACAATAATAACGGAATACCATTTCGGAATTGATAATTTTAATAACCTTAATTAATGTAAATTTACGATATACGTAAAGAAACAACCAACACACAAAAGCAAAATAATTTACATGGAAGCGATAACTGGGGGTATATTTTTAATTTTAACGACATAATGTGAATTTAACATTTAATTCCGTTTTATTTATTTGTCAACACCCATCAGAGCTTTCACATTAATACAACAGGTATTTATTAAACGTACACGCATATTTTCTAGTATGGTTTTTTACTGGTTCCACCGTTTTTTGAGATTTGTAAGCGATTGTAGGATGATTGGTAACTGATTTTTCGAAATTCGACGGGAAATCATATGTACTAGACAACAGTTGTAACTCCCTTACTAGTCATGAATGATCGGATAAAATAACGGTTTCACCATCACTGATACCTTCTGTATCTGCATAGTTATCGAACAAAATTATACCTAGAAATATGAAGTAGGTACGCCTGCCTAGGTGCGGATTTGACACGCAGAAATATCTATAGCAATGTATTTTATATCCAATCAAGTGACAAGGAGCAAAACGATTACATTACTAGCTGGATAGCCATGAAATATGACGGGACATGATTATTATTAAATTAATATAAATGTCAAAATCGTGTGGTTTGGTGGCGCGACCGTTGCATATGGCCGAGCCGCGCGCTGATTGACGTGTCTCACTCGGCTGCATTCATTAGCGGCTAGTGATGTTGTTGTAATTCCAGAAAGTAATGGACGGACATTCGAAATAAGGATAGATGATGATTGACAATATTTCATTAAAGTGTGAAGTTGGTACAAACGCCGATTTAATAGGGTTGCGCGCTATGTGCTTCTTCCGGACAGTTACGTATGAAAACAGATTCTTGCGAAATATGTTTACGTCAATTGAAAATAAATAAAATATAAATACTGAAGACTGGAAGACGTAGCAAAATAAATCGTGTTTATAGATTTCTATCAGTAAACTGTAAATAATACTAGAAAACAATGAATAATCGTAAACACTGACCCTGTCCAGTGTCTCGTAATATTACTCGTCAATTAATAGTCACGTATTGTCATCAGGTACCATTTTGTCAACTTTGTATAGCTGCGTTAAAAAATATTATAGTAGCGACGTTAGGCAAAAAAGAAAACACAATTTTTTTGTGCGCATCGTTTTTTTTTTACCCGATTGCGCGACGCACAGGAGGTGTCTATCAGTCGATGTATCTATGTTTGTTCCTTTGTGGCGCTCTAGAGACTATACGCGTGAGCCGATTTTGATGATTCTTATGACAATCGATTTATTTTAATCTTGCGAGTGTCACTAAAGGCATGACAGTAATCAAAATTCAATATTGTGCCAAATTGTGAAAAAGAAAAAAAAAATGAAAGTCGACGAACTATGTTAAGCGGGGTATCCATTGAACAGTATCAATGAATGATATTTGAAAAACATATTTAGGTTTCTCTTATCACTTTTCATTTCGAATGACCATTTAGAATCTATAACGATTTAAAGTTGGTTAGCAAACATTCTCACAAAAATTTTCAACACTTATAATAAAGCTGTGATAAAGTTCTTAAATAATTGCATAAAGGTCTTATTAACGTGAAAAATAATTATCATAATATAATTCAATATAATTTAATCGACTGTTTAAGTCGCTATGTTCCGCCTTAGAATTTATCGATCATGAAACGATTTCAATGGTGTAGTGGTGTAGTTAATCAATATTATTTAACAGAAATCTATACTAATGAACTTGTTTTTTCTTTTCAGTTTATATTTAAAGTTAATATTTTACGCAGTTTTTTTTAAAATTATTTTTTTATTTAATGTTCACTTTCACGCAGTCGGTGCGTAAACTTAACGCAACTAGTGGAAAAGGCGTTCCCAATCTACGAGCATTCTTAATGCTTCGTTTACCGATACAATCGAGATATCGAGTCTAGGTACATATATGCATGAGCTGTTTATACAGGTCAAATAAAGGAGATTTATTAAAGTCCCAGATCTCAATTCTGGAACGGGATGCAGACTCGAGACTGCGGTATCTCAAAACACAAAAGATAAAACATTAACAAAGGGTCACCAGGCAAACTGGGAAGACAGCCCTCGTCGAGAGTGATCCAGGGAAGCTGGATGCAGGGAAGAAAATCCCGGGAAAAGTTAAGAAAAGATGAACAACTTATGGGGTATACTTGCGGATGACGGGGGGAAACTTTCGCAATACACCCAATGAATGATTTATTAGATAATGACGTACTGGATAATTGAAAATAGTGTAAATAATGTAAAACTCTTGTGGATAAAATGCTATTAATAAGTTAAATAAAAATGAAAAAATATATACAGGGTGTAACAGAGGTAATCCACAATACTTTACAGGTGGATTCCAGCCTTGATTATGAGTCAAAAATGTTTAAGCAATCATGACCTAATAATATCAATAGTTATCGAGTTACGCAATATCAAAGTTTGTATTTTTTTTCAATGTTTCCGACTTATTTTTTTACAAAAAGTTAAAGTTTAATTATAGTAACTTATATCGATTAAAAAAAAATATTCGTTTCAATAAAATTTAAATAATATAATAAAAACCCTGAAAAATTTCCAATTGGAATGTTTTCCAATTGAAACTGGAAGGTTTTTATCATGTTATTTGACTTGTATTAAAGGCAATAAATTTTTCATATTAAATATATGTTACTGTAATAACGGTTCAACGTTTTGCAAAAAATAAGTCAGAAATATTGAAAAAAAATGCAAACTTTGAAGTCGCATATAAGGACAT
The DNA here is from genome assembly GCA_016648135.1 of Agrypnia vestita. Lineage (NCBI taxonomy): Eukaryota > Metazoa > Arthropoda > Insecta > Trichoptera > Phryganeidae > Agrypnia > Agrypnia vestita. Next base: position 56,185 of record JADDOH010002626.1, on the reverse strand, counting down.
GGTTGTTTGAACATTTTCCACCTGTCAAGTATTGTGGACTAGCTCTGTTACACCCTGTATATAATTAAGACAAATTATAGATGTCTCACAAAGATGAAGCTACATATTTCTATGGGAATGTTTGTATGGAATTCTTTTTTGGGAGTTTACCGAGCTTACGATCTATCATTGGCTGGCTTGAATGATCATTTTACACTATGTAACCCAGCCACGATTTCACCCATGATTGATCACATATCAGTCTAATTTGAAAAGTTGTATGGGTGTATAGTATTTATACTCCTCACTTGATTCTATATATATATATATATATGTTAGTTCTAACTACTTTGGGGGTAACCCGCGTCAAATTCTGGTCGTCAGGACCAGTCGTCTGCCGACGTTTCGAACAGATCTCACTGTTCATCTTCAGGGCGCCTTGTCGATGAGCTGCTTCTCCAAAAAGCGTACAACCGTTTGGGTCCGGAGCTCACCGTCAAGTGAAAGTTTGAAAAATTCTGCGTCAGGTGTTTGTGGAGGAGTGGGTTTCTCCAGCGACGCCGTTAATGTGTTTTGCTCGGCTTCTAGTAATCCGTATATTTACTTTATTATCGTCATTATACAATATTGAGAAGGTTGGATTTTCTAATTGCTTCGGTGTTTTCATCGTGATTTCTGGTTTATTATTATTATTATTTATTATATTATTAATAATAATAAACCAGAAATCACGATGTTAATATATATATATATATATATATATATATGTGTATTAACAAGACTTTTACATTTTTTGAATTTTTTTTATTATACACTTATCTTATTTACCAACAGCGACATCTATAAACTTTTTAATGGGAATGACAAATTTCAATCATAGATGGCAATAGCATGATTGTATTAAATAAAATAAATAAAGACATCTATAAATTATCTTAATTAATGATGATCCCTCTGGGGACAAAATCCAGTAAACGTGTTCTTAAAAATTTGAACATAAAAATATTACAAATATAATTGATACAAATACATAATTTAAACAAAAAAGAACTATATATATATAATTATAAATATTTTCTTTTTAGACTTTTTGTGGGACTAGATATTATAAAATGTAAAGAAAATAAATAGGAAAAAAAAGTGTTACTATTGAATAATTTATATATACAGGACAGATTCACGTACAGTGAACGCGAACAATAATAAAATTGCAAGAATTAACGTTGTCACCCGCCGCCAGCTCACAATTTATAAAAAATAAGAATATTTTTGTCGATCAAAGTGGGGTCAGTTCTATTTTATGACAAAGGCAGCCAGGCAACCTACCTGTATACGAAAATAAATAAAGATTGCCTTCTGAAAATTTTCCTGATCGCAAAAAGTTAATTTTAAAATCTGCAGAAAACGCCCACGGCACTCTCAAAAATATTTTCAAATAATCTCAAAAATCTTGTAAATTCCTAAAATCTGTTTAAATGTAGGTACTCTTAAATCATTTTAAAAGTTAAACAACACTTAGTAACATCATGTATTATTTTTCAATTTGAAAGATGAAAAATAATACAGTTGCGTAGATTTAATTTTCACTAAAGTGCTTTTATTTTAGTTCGAGTTTTCTGTGACCGGCTGCTTTCAGCATTAACTATTTTCATTTTACGCAGTACCAGGGTAGGCCATATTGTGTGTTGAGGGATGTGCTTTGTTAGAAATAAAATAAAATTAACGAATAGATACGGAAACCGGATACATTTATAAAATAAAGTACAAGTTTTTTCATTTTAAGAGTAAAACTAATATTTAATTTTTATCTTGAAAAAAAGCGGTAGACTGAGTTTTCAAAAACAAAAAGGGCTTCAAAAGGAAAGAGTCGCTCATTTCCGAGTCACATCAAAGGGTGGAGCAGGTTACAAAAATAGAACGATTCGACTCGACGCGAATACCGCTACTGAACGAGTTCATTTTCAATTAACTTGTATCATCGGTATCAAGATCCACGGCGTTGTCCTTTGGGCTCGGGACGTGCCCGGCTGGCGCGGCGGAGGGTAGTCCCGCCCGAAATTAGCGCGGGACACATCAAAGCCTGCCGTGACTCGACCCCCGAGCCCCGCGGGAGGGTGCCAACACGGGGCGGAGCTCGGAATTCCGCGTCACCCTGGGATGACTATCGCGTTAAGCGAATGCGTCTTCTGAAGACCGCTCGGTATCGAGTCGACAGGTACGAAGATCAATCATCAAACCGTTCACACAGATGGATGAGTTAACCTGATATAGATCAGACAGGAATCAAGTCATTTGGTAATATTAATTTTCAACAGAACACAGAAGCAGTTCTGACGAAGGACGGGTGCGTCTCGAAACTGGTAGACTAAAAATCTCAGCAAGTGGTTATATAATAACATAACGAACATTTTGATAGAAGCAGTTACTGAGACGAAACGTTTAAAGACGTACAAGTAAGCCGTTTGCATTATTTGTACAAACTGCATTCAGTCCTTGGTAAACTGAAGCGACTCTGAGACCTGGAGAATCTGAGAAAAGGTTCACTTATAGATAAGTAACTATCGTTTTCCTTCACCGATAAATTGATTTTTGTAGAAGACAATATTAAAGTCCACGAACATGCATCCAAAGGGAATCTCTGTCACTTCATCAGATTTGACAAGGCAAAAATCTTACCAACAGAACCGCAGCTTATACCCAGATTAGTGAGGGAGTCCATTGAAATTATATAAACATCCCAATTTTAATAGAGATGACAGTTACAAACTATCAAGTATTTGGCGCCCTGTTCTTACGACATAGATTCAACCCTTGAGAGACGTCGCAGTTAAGTCCACCGACGTAACTAGTACATATTGCACACTGGCGACCTCTATTGTAGAAGAAGTGAACGCTCCTCAACAAAGTTCATATAATTTACACCCTCAAAAGCAGTAATCAGTCCGCCCTCTACCTCCGCGGGTAAAGGTCGTCCTCCTAATGACGTTGAATACGAATTCAACGAAACGTCGAGAATCGTCTCTCGGAAAAACATACGGTTCGTATAAAATATCCGCAACCGGTTACAGTAAAAGACTTCCAGCTTCATTCTTGGTACAGGTAGTCAGTCTATCGTTGAGCACAGTCCTAACCTAAGATCGTATTACGCGTTCGAGCAGCAGGGAGAGTTTTCAGCAGCTGAGAATGTCCCTAACTTATTTCAGTTCCCACTCTCACGTATTCAAAATCGATATCTTTATTAAATCCAGGCACCCAAGTACTTAGATGTTGGGTCTATTGTACGCCTTATTTTACTGGGAATCATAGCGGGTCAGCCATTCTCTTTATTGACCACCACAGTTTGTCTTTTTATAGTTCAACTACGCGAAACGAAATAACGTCGTTCACGGAGACATAACAGCATCCGACGATGCTCGTCGGAGGAAGATCTTCGCTAGCGGCTGCCGGGACCGTCAGCGACTAAGCCAGAGATTAAATGCGCGTTGCTGTCGGCAGACAACTGCTAACATCCAAGCAAGGAATACAAGTTTCGCAGAATTTTCCGACACGTAAGAAATTAAGTTGGAAATTAACAGTACGAACACACAAGCGGCGATGTTGGATATTGTTATCAATTATTATGGTAACAAACTAATGAAAGAAGCCATCTGGAACCCTGTTTTCAATTGAAGCGATTTTGAAAAATATTTTTTCTCGACGCTTGTCGAAAAAGTAAATACACGGAAAACGAGTGAAAATTAAAACCACGTTAATTTTAAACATAAAGATAAAATTTTAACAGATTTGATTTAACCTTATTTATCAACAAATTCAGCGAATATTATGTAAAATAATAAACATAAAATTCTCAGTAACAAAATGCCAAAATGGTTTTGAAGAAAATTATTGTAAATATTGATGTACATACCAGAAATAGACTGAGAGCCCACGGTTTTATTTGAGTGAGGCAAACATTTAAAAATAAAAGCGGTTTAAAAAATGATTTAATATGACTTTCTACTTTTTAATCTTATTATTACCCAGCGTACAAAATCACTTCGGTAGGAAACTAGCGCCATCTTTCGGTAAGATCATTAACTAATTTCCCATACAAACCTTTGATTAATTACTCATGATGGATTAATTGTTTAATAAATGAATTGATTCACGTATTGTCGTCTGCGTGCACAATTTCAGCTCGACTGGACATTGGGAAGCGGTTAAAACAGCGATTACAAGATCGACCGTCCAGATAAGCAGACAAACAAGTGAAGCTAACACAAGCGCGGTAAAAAAGCGAGTGGAAGCGCTCTCTCCCAGAATGGCCGCCGAATTCCAGGCATTTTGAAATATACTCCCGAAAATTTCAGAATCCGTTCCGGAGCGAGGGCTGAAAGGATTAAACAATTGTAATATTTAACAGAGCCGCGAGGTCCAGCGCACGAGGAGCGGGTTTCGCCGCCTATTTCAGATGATTAATGTTTCACGTGACGCCATGCCCCGCCGAGTTCTGCGTGCTTTTTGAAAAGCAAAAAGATTAGCATATCCCGAACGACGGCAGGATCAAATTTTCAATGTGTAGTGCGTTCCGTGTGCGGGTGTTGGTGGCTATTGAGCGAAATGGAAGTACACTGTTTTCGAAACGTACTCGGCCTTGGGTTTTCAGAGCTGCCAGATGATAATAGAATTTCGCTCGCCCGGGTTATTTCGTCGCGGGCCGGTTTTTGTCGTGGCCGACGTTTCGGGCCACATTTCATGTCACTATGACCGTTTTATAACGAGGTCTTTCGTTATCACCGGCTACTCGGTGGTTATACATGGCTCTAAGGGGTCCTTTTTGGGTAGTGGACCTGGGACTTCTGTTTACATACAAAACATCCCTGTAATTATCATATGGATCTTAAGTTAGAAATAGAAACTAAATCTCAGCTCGAGTATCACAATCCCATTTATTCATGAAATAAACAAACATTCTTAAGATCTACCTGATTTGTTTTAATTTCACTTATTCCACGATGCGACGACTGAATTGTATCATTTAATGTTTACCTTGGAGAATTTATTTTTTGTATGGTAACTTGCCCATGGAATGAATTTAATATACGCCCCTTACCAATTCAAATTTACACAAATTAACAATCAACTTACAACATTATAATATTAAGATTATGTCAAAATTTCGAGATGCATGTTGCATCGACGTTATGCAATACATTATGGTAAAATGTTCAACGCACCAATTACGGAACCGCCATGATTAAATCATTTTAAATGTCCTTGGAAATGTCCCACACATTTTATAGAAACTTTGCTGCTAGCGAATTCAACCCCAAAAACGATGATGACGCCGCTCCCATGTCATGCCACAGTCATGACACTAATGAAGTAATAAGCCGCAACCTGGCAACACCCCGCACGCGAGATAATGATCATTTTGAGTCTGGGGTGTTTTGATCATTCTAATTTTTATCATCCCCAAAGGTCCCGCAAAATGTAAAATTATATGGATAAATCGCAGATTACAATTAATTATTGAAAGAATTTTTCATAAGAATAAAAGCAGTCAATAATTATAAATATTATACATGTACAGATACTTAACTTCTGTATAGCGTTAATTAGATATTCAAATGATGAAATCCGAGTTTAAAAGAGTCTATATTCTATATACATGAAAGAGAATATATAGTGAAGCTTCTTTAGCAATCGTTTACTTACTAAATTCCACTAATCGCTGGTCTCTTTTTGATGTCATATTTTGAAGAAGGAAGTGAATTTATCCGTAGAAAATGTTAATTGCAATTAAACCAGTAAATACGAATTATACCAGGTATAATTCACCAGTAGGAAAAGCCATATGCGATATTTTAGAAAAACGCTCGGTAAATATATGTCAGGATCAGAAACTAACGTAATATGATACAATACAAAGAGGCCACTTCTGAGTAAATATATTTACTATCCACACGCACAATAAATATTCGTCACCCGAAACAATTTGAATTTCGATGTTGTTTATATGTACAAACAATGGATTTCCATATACAAAGCTCTACACGGGCGACCATATCGACAAGGTTTAAGAATGTAAAACAAGAAAACGTAAAAGAGGTTCTATTTGGCTGCCGATCGATATTATGAAATATTTGAAGAAGTAGTTTTTTCGAGAAGACCTTTAAATTTTTTGTCAATAGTCAATTTTTTTTATTTATTTATATATAGAATTTAACAGCAACGATATGTATTTATTGTTTCATAGGAATGAAAAATTTCAACAAAAGATGGAGATAGCATAGTTGTATTAAATAAAGTAAGCGAGTTACATATATACAAAATTCCAAATTTGATGTATGGTGGAATCGATGAACGTTACATCGAAGCGATCACTTAGGCCTGTAAACGACTTCCACTTTACTAACTTTCCCATTTAAATAGCTTCGACTTTATAAGACATCTATAATTGTAAGACATATATAATGTATAATTTATCTTAATTAGAATTTTTTCATTTATTTCATAAATATACTGTTATAAAAAAATACGACATGTACGTAAGTTTGATCATAGTTAGTTCAGGAAGAAAGGATGTAAAATAATGAATAAGAATGAATGAACGAATGTATAAGATATGAAACAGAGAAATACAGATAGAGAGAATGAAGGAATAGAGAAAAATGTAACCCATAAAAACGAAGATTTTATTATACTCGCTTTCTTTGTAAAATATAACAACAATTAAAGACGAATTAAAACATATAACATAACACTAAACTTACAGTAATTTAATATATTTATAAAATGTCAGATATTTTGAGCTTTGATAAGACACTTCATGCTTTGAAGATTAAATTCTAAAAACATTTGTCAGTCAATTTAGATTTTCGAAATTCGTAGTGAAGTACCTATTATGTATACCGACGGAGTAATTCAAATTTAGAAAATATTCCGCGACGTTATCGGGCCGCCGTTGCTAATCAAACTTTTCTAGTGATTCCAATTTGAAAAAACGAATAAAATTTCTAAAAATCCGAAATTACACTATAATTATTATTTTTTGTAACGAAAATTTGATAGATCCTCTAGATCGTTGCCACAAGTCTACTTGCCAAGTTTCAGCTCGATTGGATCACGGGAAAAGGGTAAAAAATCGATCCAAAGTTTTTTTTGACGGCAAGCCGGCAAGCAAGCAAGCAGACGCCACGAGTTAATATAAAGGGAGTAAAAATGAATAATAATGAATAAAGGAATGAATGAATAAGATAAATAATAGAGAAAGGTATTGATCAAACTGGCGATGGTAAGAATTGTGTGCCCTTCTAAGATCAGATACTCATTTACAATAGTGCAAACAAAAACACAATGCATTGACCTCTCTACCGAATGAAGTCATTCGACAAGTGATCACGGTCCAGATGCCGACTTGAACACGCTCTTACTCTAGGGAGGGTAGCGAAGTGGACAGATTAACGAGAAATTATTATTCGGAGGACTTAACTAATGTCGACCGGCTTATGCACATCGGAAATCTCCCGGGTGGAAACGACGATGTTTTTTTTCTACAAAAATAGAAAAATCTCTATTAAGAAGAGAAAATTTGAGGACTTTGGGCATGTTAAGAGTTGCAAGAAATTGAAGTAATATAAGTTATACTATAGAGGAAATTTAAAGAAAAACACGGTGCTGGATAAAGATTCATCCCCTTCTTCTTCTTCTTTTGGTGTCATGTCAGGTCCCCCCAACGTTGACTATCACCCGAGAAAAAACACCGTCCCTGTCCTGGGCAGCACGAAACAGCTCTCCAACACTTCTTATGCCCGTCCAGTCGCGTATATTGCGGAGCCAGGAAATTTGTCTCCTTCCAACACCTCTACGACCCTCTATCTTGCCCATAAGAATCAGGTGGAGCAATTCGTATTTTTCTCCTCTGAGCACACGACCCAAATACGATACCTTTCGGATTTTGATATTTGTCAGCAACTCTCTATTCACTCTAGCTCTTTGAAGAACTCTTGTGTTGCTGACCATATCCGTCCAGGGTATCCGGAGCATTCTCCGATGTATCCACATTTCGAACGCCTCCAGCCGGTTCATGCTACTCACTTTGAGGGTCCACGATTCCATTCCGTACAGCAGGACTGACCATATATAACATTTGACCAGTCGCTGTCGAAGTTTCAGATTAAGATTGTCATCGCAGAATATCTGTCTCATTTTGTTAAAAGCAGCTCGCGATGCTTCAATTCTGCATTGGACTTCGGTTTCTGGGTCGAGGTCTTCCGCTAGGATACTTCCAAGTCCAAATAATTCATCCCCTGGTTGAAGATATTTGTGATAGGTTCCTTTGTAGCTCAGGAAGTTGCCGGGGGAGAAGATTTAAGATCGATTAAATAGTTACTGAATTTGATATTGTTCATCATGATGCGTATCTATAATGAACATTGGTCAAACACGTTAGAAAATCAGATGCGGTCTAAAAGTCATTGAAGCGTCAGGAGACGAAATAGACATAGAAATCAGGGGACTGGACCCTGTGGAAGAGATTGAGGAAGGCATAGATTGTCCAGGCTTACGGGCTGTTAAAGAATGAGACACATGTCGAATAAAGATTTGTAAAATTTGGTTAAAATGGGTAAAGCAATTCATTCAATACAAAGTTAACAATGCCAATAAGAAAAAAACCCACAAAGCTGCGCGTCAAATAAACACAAATTTATTCAACGAAAAACAATAAATAACCTGTATCGATGTGTGTGGAGGCGTTGATATACGCCGATCGGGCTATTTCATTTACAAGGGGAAGGGCCCCAAGAATGTAAATAAAAAGGTCCCGGGGAGAGGGATGAAGGGGGAGGCCCGTAAGGCTCCAGATCCGGGGGTGACACGGAGGCCATTTCGATCTCCGTCACGTGTCGTGGAGGCTTTCCAGAAGCGAACCTTTCGTCTTATTAACAAGCATTTCCGAGATAGGCACGTCACTGAGATAACTTTTTATTTTTGACAATCGCGCTATTTTATTCCTTAGCTTTGCTGCATAAGCGAGGAGCGACGTGACGTCACGGATTATCCAGACAGATTTGTGTGAGAAAATAACAATTAGTGCCTTCGAATTAGAAAGAGTTGAGAGAAGTTCGGCGAATGTATGAGTACTGAAAGAACTTATCACGCGAAACATGCATATATAAACAGTTCAGATAGAAAAAGATTTGCCAGTAATGATATATTATCATTATTATTCACATAATTATGTAAGGGCGTGCTCCAGCAATACTGATATTTAATTAATGTATATTATAGATATCTCACAGAGACGAAACTGTATTTATTATGGGAAAGTAGGTATAGAAGTCATTTGGGTGTACATAGGACTTATGACTTATCTTTATGGTTGGCTTAAGTGATCACTTTACACAATTGTAACATTCGCCATTTCCACCCATGATAGAATATACCATGCTTATTCAAGTTGTATATACATATGTTCAAATTGCGTGGAAAGCTTTCACACATGAGTTGTAAGCGCCTTTCCATGCGGCCTGTACAAAGCCATTTTCATTCCCCTAAATCCCCACAGATGTCGCTAATGAGAAAATCTACATTGATTTTTTACGGAATTTTGAGAGCAATATACTACTACTTTCCCATAATAAATACAGTTTCGTCTCTGTGAGATATCTATAATATACATTAATTGATTAATAATGTCTCTGTGACATAAATCCAGCACTGTTCTGAAAGATTTGAACAAACTCAAAAATATTCTGAACTGATATTTAAGTTACACAAGTTTTGTTATTGTGCATTTTCATGCATAATGTGTTATTAAAAAAAAACTTTTCGCCGTCAATCTTCTTTTATCAATCTGCGTCCAGTGTTTAATATTACGTCACCATTTACAGTTTTTCTTTCTGCAGCTCCCTGTCGCTTCCGGTGCCCAATTAACCCCCGACAACCTGTCTGAATGTAACCACTGCGTAAAGGGCTAATATAAAATATTTTGTATAACAACAATTATTGTAAAAAGTTACCGGTGCGATGAAATATCTAAACCAATACAGAATATTACGTCATGTGATTCCATAACCTTACACCACCCACGCACTTATGTACTAGTAAGGTAATTTTAATATCCCGTATCCTCTCCTCGATTGTCAATGTTCAACACAACTTTACAACATATCATTGAATGGATAGAAAATATAAAATTTATCTGTCGATAAGTTAAATTATATTTTACATTTTACTACTCGAGTTATAAGAGTATCAGAATCTCTCATCGACAGGTGAAGTACTAAACTGACTACATTCAAATATTTAAAAAAAGTAACCCATAAAAACCAAGTTTTTATTATACTCCCTTTCTCATTTACTAGTGGAAACTGGTTTGGCCCTTAAACCTACGCGTTGGGCTTCGGTCGACGCTACGAAAGGGAGTTATAAAAAATTTCCGAAAATCCAAAATTATACTATAATCAGGTTTCGTGTCTACAAGACGACAAGAAGACAAGATTTTTCATACAACTTAGTAAGTTGTATGAAAAAACGATTAAAAAATTGAAAAATCCAAAAATGAATTAATTTTTTTTAACGAAAATTGATAGATCTTTTTTATCGTCGCCACGAGTCTGCTTGCAAAGTTTCAGCTCGATTGGATCACGGGAAAAGGGTTAAAAATCGATCCAAAGTTTTTTCGTCAGACAAGAAGACAAGCAGACGCCACGAGTTAAAAGAAAGGGAGTAAAAAGGATATTCCCATTACCATCTACTCTACATCGGTAACTCCGGCTGATTATTACTACCTAATAGATTTATATTCGTATTTCCACTGATACTCTCGAAACTCAAGTAGCAAAAAAATAAAAAATATAATTAAACTCAAGTAGAGATAGCAGAGTTAACGTTTTTCACCCATTAAATGATCACCATGATAATATCTACAATATTAACGCGAAAACCATCAATGATTAAACTTTTTATTTTAATTTATAATTTCTCATCCATATATATACAATGTGTAGTTTGTAACCGATTAATTTATTTAATAACAGGTTCTCCTAATTGTCGTAAAATATTTCTGTGTTGTAAATTAATATTCAGAGTCATTTGCGATCCGCTTATAAAATTTATGTGCATTTGTAAAAATAAGTACCTACTTTACAAGGATAAAAAATTAGCTCCAGCTCTCTGGCCTTCGGCCCACCTCGGCGCGGCTCGCGCGCGGCATACATTACAAAGCTAGACGTAATCTCGCAAAAAGCACATTTTCTTGCTATTAGTCTCCGTTTAATCTCCGGTCGTTTGGTTAAGTGTTTACCCCGGTGTATTTTGCACGCGGAGCATATTCCCTTCCGTGAGGATAATTCACCGGGAAATGAGGGAACACCGCCGCGGTCGAATTAAGTCCTTTTTTACCCCGCGCCGTCGGCCCCCATCCGCAAGCTGCAGATTTATTGGCCGCGCGGTTATTATAAATTCGATTAACTTCTCGGATCGGGCGGTCAGTACAGAAGAACTTTGACGTGATATAGAAGCCAGCCGCAAACCCAAGCGTTGTTTTAATGGAAAATTTATACTGCTCAAATTTTCTTTTTTCTTGATGCTTTTCGTGATGCACTACCAAAAACAATCCCCTTTAATGTGAAAATTCTTTATAATAAACAAATTTAGTTAGTTTATCACCTCTTAATTTTTGGTAATAACCAACCAGTTTCGGAAACAACGTTCCTTCGTCAGGGTATACTTAATACTAATTAAACTTTTCAAATTATGAACAATCATACCTCGGTGTCAAGTGTCCAAATAGGGGTAAATAGTGGGGGGCGCGAAAGAAACAGGTGATAGGGTGAAAGGGAACATATTCAAGATAGGACTGTAAGTCAGATTTTTTTTGGTTATTCATAATACTCGTACATTCATTATTATTTAGAGATTTCTTAATTTCTAGGGCTTTTAAATTAGTTAAACGCCTAATTTTACTATGAAAATGAAGAATAATGACTGCTATATATTTATCAAAATTGTGGTTATTCTCAATAATACGATTGGAAAATGTTGTTCAAATATGTTCTTTAATCCTAATATTAAAGTTTTTTCCAATATAAAAAGAGGGACAGTAATTACATTTTAGTTTATAAACACACGAGTGAGTCAATTTGTGATCTTTATCTTTAGCATTTCTCAGAAAATTACCAATATTATTTTTTGTATAGAAAGCTGGTTTTATGGTGGGAGGGAGATTTTTCGAGAATTCAATTGAAAAATTGTTAATATATAAAATTCTACGCCATTGTTCAATATCATTGTTATTTTTACAGTTATTGAATAAAACTATATTTGTGGCTATTTTATTAAGTTTTTTGTTTAGAATTTTATCAATCAAATTAGGAGAGTAACCGTTGTTTGTTTCCGAAACCACCAAAAGTTAAGTGGTTATAAACTAAGTAAATCACCGTTTACCAATACACATTTATAATGAGTAACCACAAAGTAATACAAAAATATAAAAATTCTTTATTTTGCGAGTATGTTCAAAATTTTAAGAACACAATTACACGATTTTGTCCGTAAAGAAATCATCATAAATAAAAATGAATTATAGATGTCTCACACAGACAAAACTATTTACATGGGAAAGTATGCTTGGAAGTCGCAGGGCTCACAACCTGTTAAAGACTGACCTAAGTGATCACTTTACACAATATAACGTTCATCGATTAAAACTTCTTTGCTTCAGAACGTAAAAAGGTTATTAATTAATTATCAGATAGCAACATATTCAGATTAAGATCATCAAAGATAAAAAAAAATCATTCTTTGTTTAGATTTATCTGCTTATTTACAATCTAAAAATGAAATTATCGGTTTATGATAAATAAACTGATTCAAGGTCAATGCCCAGCTAAAATATTATAAAAGCTGTTTATATTACATTATAAAATCCCTTTTTATAGACACCGTAGAAATTTTTTTTTTTTTTTTTAAAAATCAAAGGTCATATAGAGCTGAAACATGGCGTGTTTTCATGAATGTATTAATTTACGTTTGGAATTAAAAAAAAAGGAAAGAAATGTTGATTACACCCCCGACGCAAATTAATAACGAAAAGAGTGAAATGCGAGGGGGGTCGAAAGTTAATTAAAAAAAGAACATAAAGAGTATCAAATAATTTACCTCGCGCCGGCTGAGCAACTTCTAAATAATGGTCGTTAGTCGTTACATACCTGAAACAAAAAATAAACAATTTAATAAATGAGTTCAGAAAAAATAACTCTTCGTAAATAATTACACTCAAGACACATAGTTTTCATACAATTTTTATAAAACTGATAATGTTGTTAAGGTTACGATAAATAACCATACAAATTATAAGGAAAAAAATTCAAATTTCTATAATTAAAAAAATTATAATAACGTACTTCCCTTAACATATACACACCATCACCGGGTAGCACCGGAAATTTATGCAAATATTTTGTTACACAATATTATGCATGTTATAAGTACGTGACTACGATAATTAGGGTATTATATGCATATCATAGGTACATGACGCAGTTCTGTAGGTATATTGTGTAAACTTACATAATATTTGTATGTAATCTGTAATGTATTGCATCAGTATAATAAATTAAAACAAATAAAAGCTATACTTGCACAATAAATTTAAATAATAGATAAATAATAAGAACCTGCATATGTATGTAGGAATGCATAATATAACAAACTACTTATACACATCATGGCGTATTTCTCTACCGGTAAATTTGGTTGATTGGTAGTACATTTATTATTGTTCAATGAAAATACAATTTTTTAAATACAATACAAAATAAATATTTTTTTGCGAAAGTGCAATGAATTCATTTTTGTGATATTGTTAACACTAAATAAACAAATTTATAATGAAAAAAACAGTTTATTGTAAAGTTTCTGTTTTATCGCAGTTCTTCGCCAAGTTACAAATTCGTATACCGGCAGTAACCAAGTATTAAATCGATAATTTTTTCACCTATTCCTTTCCAATTGATTAGTCTAATCTGTACTAAATTATTAATTACAGAATTTCATTGAAAGCAAAAAGCTAAAAAAACGATGGAGGATTAGCAGTCAGTAATGACGTTAAACCATCTTAGAATTAATATTTTTTATAAACTTATTTTACTTAAAATATCAAGTAGAATAAATGGAAAAATACGTTTATATATTCATCACAGTACGTAATGCACGCTTTCATGTGAATCGAAGACAGATAAAGTTTGTTTTCTGCTGCCATGCCAAAGGACATCGGTCAATGTATGTTTGTTTTACCTTGCTATGCCACACGGATGGACGGACATAATTATAAAAAAATGAGTACGCACATTTCACCTATTTTATATATATATACATATTTTTAATAACGATCGTTTTTGATTAATGCTAGCTTAAAACATACATGATTGTACATGACATAAAAATGTATTATATTTTTAATCTTTCTGTATATTGTCTTTGCTATTTTTTAAAATTAATTAAAGCGTGATAGAAATATTTATATAATGAGTAAATTCAGTAAAGGGGGGTGGGGTGGTTCTACTAACGAGGTAGTATAGAATGATGATACCCTTATGGAGAATTTGTGCCTCGGTATCGGTAGTATTTCGCGCTGTTTCCCATCCAATCAAACACCCCGGTGAATTATTATCGGCGGAATATCCTTTCACCGCTCTCCCGGCACATATTGAGATTGATCCCTTAATAAGTCGCTTAATAGCTTTCCAGGAGAAAGTATGCGATCGGAATCCTGGAGTAAGCAGCTCGGGGAAGATGGGAATACCGGCGGAGACCCGTTCTAAGCGAAGCCAGTGGGTGGGAAAATTGGTAAAGCTCGGATTTTCAGTTATGCTACAAAACTGAAGACAGTTTTCTCCGCGATGAAGGCGAACTGATTTCGACAGTAAGTTTCTCGATAATCGGGTAAAGTAAATCGAAATTTATTTTTAAATTAAAATTAGTTTTATTATTTTTAAAGGTTGTTGCTTTTATAATAATAATAACAATTACCTCAAGGACGTGTACTCTTCAGTCCTATATTTTTTTTTAACAAGAGATATTTTTTTACGGAGAAACTTTGGCACAAAAACGTATTCCATTAGGAATACGTTAGACGGAGCAGGGACTTTAATAAAGTCCCTACTCCGTATGACGAAGGGCAAAGACGTGTTATTTAATTATCAGGCAAACCAATTTTTTTTACACTATTTACAATTGGTATGATTAATTAATGATTGATATTCTAGGTTTTCTAAAAGATAATAACAACATTAGATTAATTCGCGACGTTTTCGGGATTTTACGATTTATATTGTGTCTTATTATTCTACACTGGTAATTAAGAAAACAATTTTATGAGAGTTGCGGTTTTGGTCTTTTTGAAAAGCATGATTTCTTATAACATAAGGCAGAGGGTTCATGCTTTGGGCCCAAAGCAAATCTGCTTAGTATTCTGATAAAGTTGAACGATTCTACATGCCGTTCTACGGCCGTCTACAAACTGAGCTGAGATTTTTGACTAATTCATTTCAGTTATGTGGGATGCAGAGCTCTTAAAGATACAGAGATGCCATGTTTTGTGTCGTCTTGTACATCAACCAACACAAATTAAATTCTACTAAGGGAAACGAAGTCATTGTAATTCATGCGAAAGTTCAGATGAATAAAACATGCACCAAAAGTTCTGTAGATTTATGTATTTACTTTGATAAAGGCCTAATGTGATTGAATTTGGTGAATTTTATTTTCTGAAAATTATGTTGGCATAGATAAAATATATTTACTTCTTGAAAAAGGGTAATAACATTATTAATATAATTAATAAAAATATATTAAATTATGACAGCAGGCTTTATTACTTACCCGCTGTGTATTTTCTGACATCGATAACAAATATAGTATTTTTCCTTCTTCTTCAAATATAGCAAATTTATTTTGTGTTTATAATTGATATAAATTAACTTTGTTAAAACCACTTATTTATTGAAAAAAATTCAACATGTTTCGAAGTCAATGGCTTCTTCGTCAGGATAACAAAAATAAAAATATTTATTTTTATTTTTGTTGATGAATTGAATGTTGAATTTTTTTCAATAAATAAGAGGTTTTAACAAAGTTAATTTATATCAATTTTAGTATTTTTCCATTTGTGTCTTTCAGAAGAGAAATAAATATTAAACAATGAAATGTGGCCTGTTTTTGATAACGTGTCTGACGCATGAAAAATTGTTTATGGTCAGTTAATTTTATCCGGAAAAAATATATTAATATTTAAAAGTTACTCAATAATCAAATAATATACAACACCTAATGAACTGGTATTAAATACTACATAATATGTGACTAATTTTTTTGATTTCCAGTGAAATAAAATGGTGTGTTTTCATTTACTGGCGACATTTTTATAATTTATGTCGAGATAATTTAATGTTGTCACGTGATTAAATATCACAAAATTATACGAAGGACGTATAATTAAAATGAGTGTGATTTGGCAACCACGCCCATATTTAAAAAATATATTTTTTACTTTGTAGGTACATAAGTTTTATAGTCTGAATGAATGGTATGCCTATCTATTATTCCATTTTTCAAATAACACTCAACTTTATATTGGAATGAATCCCCAAAACCTTTTACTTTCAACAGAAAAAAAGAAGTTTTTAACACGATAATTTTTTTGTACAAATTTCTAATTACTTCGTCTATTTTCGAATATCGTAGAATTGTATTCTAAAAATTTCAATTTCACAATAAACGTGTTTTCGTCAGAAAACTACTATTGTATAGTCAATAAATAAAACAGACACGTGTCTTCTTGTTCACACCTGAGAAAATTAATACTGTATTTTGAAGACAGTTCCCGCTTACTGGTGAACGTAGTCGAGGATTAACCGATATATTAAGGGACCCGAGATAAGAGCGGCTTGATATGTCATTACAATTAATAAAGCAACCGACAGGTGAGGACGGCGCACCTCCGAGTGACAGTCGTCACCTTAATTATGTAGTGGGGGAGCGAAGAAACAATAAAGAGAACAGACGTTCTATTGAACTACACGACTGTACACAAAAAACAATCATTCAATAACGAGCAAAATGAAAGAATTATAAATATAGTAATACTGCCGTACACAATAATTAATATCGACCCTTGCGGACCCGCGCAACATTAGCTGTGCGCTGATTGCGTGTCACACTTTAATTATCTAAGCTTGTCATTTCAACAAGTTACGGACAGTCCTCGAAATTATTATATTTATAGAAGATGGTTCTTTGAGAAAATAATGTTTAAGGCTTCGGCAAATCTGATGAAAAGTGTTATATCATCAATTGATATGGAGCGATGGTGGTATTACGTGTTATTTAGGCTTGCTGATAAGAGTATAATATGATTAAATTTTGGATACTAATTTGTGTAATTTAATTTAATAATGTGATTAAGGCTTATTTAAAAAAAATAATGTAACGATGAAATATGACTAATTAAAAAAATCAGAGTTGATCGTAAGATCACTGCTTTACAGATGATTGAATGTAGAGTATTACAAAATTTTGTGTATTGTATGTTTTCGACATTTTCCGAATCATATCACAGGAGCCATTTTCAGGCCTGATATGCCTCGTATAGTTTGTTAGTTAGTTTAATCAAATATGGTAATAAATTACAACAAAAATAAAATCTAATAAAATCCTGGATTAAAAATATGGGCAGACACAAATTGGTGCTCTCATCCAAACAAATGAATGCCATTATAAGTTACTATACCTTTTCTAATTACTGTATTCTTATTTTTTTCAATTATTTGTAGTATACGAGACAATTTTAAATGGCTATGCCTGTCTGAGCACAAAATTTTTTAGTGAGAGACATAACCCAACCCAAATTGTGAATCACCTCTGATAAGAACAAAGCAAATAAATAAATATTCAATGTATTGCCGAATCAGTATACACATATGGGAAGTTTTTTTTTAAAACTAACCCATAAAAATCAAGTTTTTACTACCTTCTTCAATTCATCAGGCTTCGTGTCTACTGCACGCTGCGTGGTCATTACTCATTTGTAATGATTCCAATTTGAAAAAACCATTAAAAATTCGAAAAATCCAAAATTTTACTAAAATTATTTTAAAAATTTAAACGAAAATTTGTGAGACCATTTTTATCGTCGTCACAAAGTCACAAATTAGATGATACAAATACTAATAAAATAAATAATACAATACGCAGACATTTTCTTTGGAAAGGTGATAGAGATAGTCTTGTATTTGAAGTGTGGTACGCCATTACAATTTAAACAATACTTTAAATGTTACTTGTATTAGTATGTAACCACTTACTGAAATTATTAGTCAACCGGTTTTGACAGGACAATCACTACACTAGCATGAAAGTACCACTACATAATGACCTGACGAAGAGACGGATACGTCTCGAAACCGGTAGACGAAAAAACTGATAAGTGGTTATATACTAACTTAACTAACATTTTGTTAAAATACCTGACTATAAAGTTAATGGTTTAAATATTTATTTAAAATAATAATAATTGTTATTATAATTTAAAATAACAATAACTATTATTATTCCTCCAATGCGGAGCAGGGAGACCCCGACCCAATAGGATAAGGGGTAGAAGAAGAAGAAGAATGATTATTATTTAAATACGTTTCAGTACATGAAAAACTATTTTTTGGTATTTAATACATCATTATGACGAGTCTGCCTGCAAAGTTTTAGCTCGATTGGATCACGGGAAAAGGGTTAAAAATCGAAACAAAGTTTCTCCGGCAGACAAGAAACCGCAGACGTTACGAGTTAAAAGAAAGGGAATAAAAACTGATGCCAAATGCCGGAATGCGCTTAACTCTAGCGTAACAATTATAATGAATTTTTTATCGGTATTTTATAATAAAATAATTGTTTTGATTGCGACTCTCAAAGCGCGAGGCGGCGAATGTATTAAACAGGCGTTTCGGACATTAAATGTCGCCGCGACAAAACGACGAATACCACACGAGAACAACAAAGTGAACCGCAAAAATTTTAAGCATTTAATGCGGGCTCGTAAAAAGGGCGCGACCGGGACTCGATCGTAAATTCGGGATCATTTGTTCCGCGTCCCGCCAGAGCTCCCGATGCAAAAATCCTCCGGCCCGAATCAGACTTGCAGAGCAGGTGATTCGGGGCAAAGACCCGAATTTAGTTCGCCATTAGCATTTTCCGCCGCGCCACGCGGGAAACTAATGCACGAAGACGCCAAATTGCTTTCAAAATCGAAAATTGTCCAAGTCGCGGTTTTTCCGTTTGAGTCCGGGATCTTCCGCTTGGAAAGTCGACTTAATGGTTTATTTAAAAAATATTTATTCATGTTGTCGATGGGTTTGGCGTTTACATAAGAGAGATTTTTCATACATTCAAGAACACATTCATATTTGTGAAGTTGTAATTTTTCTTAACAAAGTTCTGTGAAATTTTTAAAACCAAATTAATTAATCAATTAGAAAGACATACAGAAAAATCTAATTCACGAAAAAATATTAAGTAACTACTGGAATTCGAACCCAGGTCACCTCCTTTTCGGGGCCGGTGCTCTGACCACTAAGCTATAGCAACCCTCTATGTTTCCGCGAATATATCGATCTTATATGTAGTTCTTATTTTTATTAATTGATTAATTTTTATTTTTGTCCATAGAGCAATCCACTTTTGCAAATTAATTTGAAATACCGTCTCAAAAAAGTGGATTGCTCTATGGACCTAATATTTTTTCGTGAATTAGATTTTTCTGTACGTCTTTCTAAGTGATTAATTAATTTGGTTTTAGAGATTTTTCATGATTATTCATGGGCGGCCCTCGTAGCCCAGTGGGCATGACACTGACATCTCACACCGAGGATTCCGGGTTCGATTCCCGGTAAGGTCACAATTAATATATGTGATTTACTCAAGCCTGGGTGTTTTGTGATGTATTTCGTTTCTGTAATTAGGCCTCGTGGCCTGTTGAAGCGTGAAAAAAAAATAACATGACAATGTTACCAATGTTATATTATGTTACCTCTAAGCAAGTTATTTCATTTTGTATTTACTACTCGAGTTTCGAGAGTATCAGAATCTTTCATCGATTCTTAGATACTTCAGTAAACAAGCAAATATAAAATTATAATTAACTCTATATCTAATTATATTATAATTATATTTTCCTTATAATTTAATGATCATCTATTTTTTGTTACTTTGCAGTTCATTATTGCATCATTATAGTACCATCGATTGCAAATTCGCAATAAAACATGTTTTTAAATTAAAACATACAAATAATAAATGTCAATAATAAATAATCATTCAAATTCACTTATGGAGCAAAACACCATGTTTATATTTTTTACCCAATCCAAATCATGTTTAATATTATTGCTTGTTCATTTTCTTAAATGTCAAATCGTAGAGATAAGTACACTCCTTGAAAAAAAAACATAAATTAATGATCTAACTAACTAAATAACCATCACGCCGCACGGATAGGCAGAAAGGATAGAACGCCATATTCCTCTACATTGGCACACCACTTTTGCTTTTGTTAAAAAATATTGAATTAGTGAAAATAATGATAATTATTATTAATTAATAATCAATATTTTAAAATTTATATGTATGTCTCCATAGTGTGGAAATACTACACCACTACTATAGCAGGCGAAATTATCATCATCACATTATTATTTTTAGATAAACGTCTGAATTCATTAGTGAGTAAGAAGAGAATAAAAGTATAATTAAATATACAAATATTATTACAAAAGCTTTCAAATAATAAGTACATAAAAATTCAATTTATGTATTAATTATTTAAGAGCTTTTGGGATACACATTTCTTTACATCCAGAAATGATACTTTGGTCTATTTTAAAAATTATTGAAATTTGAATTAAAACTTTATTTCTGCATCGTTATACCTACTCTAATTAAAATATGTATTTCCGGTAGACGAATAATTATTTTATAGGAGAACGAAATTCACATACAAAATATTGTTAAATTTGAATTATGTTCATTTCAAACTACGCTGCAAGTCTAATACATTGAACAAGTAGTACTGGCTTTAGCAATAAATAAATATTAAACAGTAAATAGACACTTACGACAGGTAATTTGAATAATTTAAAGATGGATTACTACAAGGACAAGCAGAAACAAGCCGTCGTTATCCACCAGGTCTCGCGGGCATGTTTACCCCGCCTTCTGTCAGCTTTGCGACCAATCCGGCTGATTAATTTAATTTATGTCAAACATGGTTTAAACCATGCAGCATGAGTAAAAACATATATTTTTCTTTACACTATATAATTTTTATTGTATGTATAGACCTGTCACTGATGAGTAATGAAAATCGCATTAATTCTAGATCCTGGATTAATTCTGGATTTCACTCATCGGAATCAACTTTAAAAAACGTACTCAAAAAATATTATATACATATATACTGTGTACACAACTTTATTCACATATACACAATATATATTGTATTGATCAGAATGTATACTCTAGACTGCAATTTTTTTAGGGCAATAACTTACACTGAACTTTTTTTTATATTATATAAAAGTAATAAACTGGACATTGTTTACAATCTTTTTCTTCATGTGCCCTGTCGGGTCCCCCCGACGTCGGCGATCATCTGGGAGAAAGTTTCCCTGTCCAGGGCAGTGCGGAACAGCTCTTCCACGCTTCTTATCCCGGTTACTTTCGGATGATTCGCCTCCTTCCGACCCCTCTGCGACCCTCAATTTTCCCCTTCATGACGAGCTGAAGGATGGAGTACTTTTCGCCTCTCATTATTATGACCAAAGTATGAAATTTAACGGAGCTTTACTGTGAGCTTAACTGTCTGTTTGTATTTGCTCTACGTAAAACTTTAATATTACTAGTCATGTCAGTCCAAGATATATTTAACATTTTACGATGTCCCACATTTCGAAAGCCTCTAGGCGATTTAGAGTATTCACCTTCAGCGTTCATGTTTCAACACCGTAAAGTAGAACTGACCATATATAGCATTTAATCAACCTCTGTCTGAGCTTCAAGTTGAAGTCGTCATTACAGAATAGACTTTTCATCTTATTAAAAGATGCACAGGCTGTCTCTATTCTGCATTTGATCAGTAATAATACTGTCCAAATATTTAAACTGTTTTACTCTCTCAATGTTGACATTTAAACTGTTTTACTCTCTCAATGTTGACACCCTTTAATTGAAGGCACACATTTGGATGATTTTCTCGGCTAAAAACCATAAACTTGTCTTGCTAATATTTACGTTTAGACCATAGTGTTCGCCAGTGGAATTAATTTTACTGTTGTTGTACAAAAAATTGTTTACAATAATTAATAAAATATAAGCATTAATCGACAGGCCGTGGCCAAAAAATCGTTTTTAGTGTCCTAGGCGGCGCTAATTTTTAATGAATATTTATATGAACGCATAATATGGTTTTTTATATGTATAAAGTATACTTCATTATCTAGAATCCCTACTAAGGAAATTAAGAAATATTCAATATTAATAAAGTTTTAATGTTTTAAATTTGCTAGAAATTTTTACGTTTTTATTTTATTTTAAAACGCTTTTTATTTATATAAGGAGATGATTTTAAACAGTATATATCCTATTTATAATACCTATACATATAATATTAATAAAAATTCCAAAGTATGAAATGTGTCAATAAATGACATAATCATAAAACAGAATACCTTCGGCGGCATGAATTCAAATTATTGTTTAGTCTTCGAATTCGCGAATATAGAAGAATGTAACTAAACAAATAAAATTATGGAATGCACAATCATCGTAAAAAAGAAATTTCTCTCGCTCAAGTATTTGGATCGGGAAGTTTAATAAAAATTGAACGAGTTTTTATTTTCCCCGAGAAAAGAGATGACTACGTACTTACTTCGCTTCCTTGCCGTTATGATAGTCACTGGAGTCAATATACAAGAATATTGTTTTAATAAGGGGAAAACAAAAGTTAAAGTGAGCAACATCTGGCAGGAAAAGTTCGCCACTGTAAAGAATATACTTTAGTTATAATGGATTTAGTCCTCAGAGCAAAAAGTTATTAAGAATTTCTGCTTAAGTTCGATTACCAACGGAAAACAACTGAATTTGTTGTAGGAGTACTTAAGGTTGACCCACGAAATTCTGCTTTTTTTTATTCAAATAAATGCCTATAAAGACTAGTGGGATTGTTAGTGGTGAATCTTAATGTTGTTATATATATAATTAAAAATTAAAATAATAAAGATTGTTCATTTTTAAATTAAAATTTTTTTGCCCTGAAGTATTATTTTAAATTAGAATTGATCGGGAAAAAACTGTATTCAGGTTGTTAAAGTATCTCGTTTCGCTTTGGGAGATCACGTAACAAAATCTATGCATTTTTTATCAGAGATTTTATAAATTTGATACTAAAAATAAGCAACATTATTAATTTGCATTCAAAATAACGCTATTGGTAGAATATAATCGTCTATTTTAATATGAACTACAAAAACGAACAGTAAGCGGTAATCTTTTCAAGCAGAGAGGATGAACCGCCAAATACTTCCATCCTGCCGCACAATTATTGGCTCACCCACATTTGCACATCTCATAATGGAAGCTCGTCGATTTTTGAGGCTTCTGAGAGGACCAAAATATTTTAACAAGATACGCTTATCATACCTACCAGTTCTTGTATTTATATATATATTTGCCCCAAGATTCGGAGTGAGTATGCCCTGCACGTTTTCGAAAGGAATATTTTGAGACATATACAGGGTGTAACAGAGGTGGTCCACGATGCTTATCAAGTGGATCCGTGCCTTCATTAAGAGCCGAAACTGCTTGAGCAACCATGACCTAACTAATATCAATAGTAATGAAGACATGCGACATCAAAACTTGAATTTTCTGTAAAACGTCGAGTCATCATTAAAGATCGAATATGAAAAATTCGCACGCTTTAATACGTAAAATAAAATTAAATGCAAAAATTTATCATTTTATTTTACTCTAATAACTAGCTGATTAGCTCTGTTCCACCTACTAGTATATGTCTTTAGACTGCTAGAATTATGTTTAAAATATGTTCCTTTATTTAGAAAAGTTTTTGAGGAAGTTATAATTTTACATAAACAAAATTCTACAAGGATTCTATATACAAATACTGATTTATTTAGATTCCCAAATAAAATACAGCATCAGGAGGGAGAATTTGACCCGAATTCAGAGTCAATACTTAGATGATTTAAAGGTTAAGAGGTACGCCTTAGAAGCGTAATTTTCAGTACAAAATAACACTTTTAAGGCGTACCTTTTAAGACGCTTAATAACACTTTTAAGGCGTACCTTTAAATCATCAAGTATTGACTCTGAATTCGGGCCTTTGTGGGCACATATTTGAATAGCGTTCTGACAAACAACGTACGTGGGCAGAAGGCAAACACAAACTTTTGATGAGAGGAAAGCAAAGCACTGTTGCCCGAATGCCGAAGATACTTGATGAACTTGGAAAGGAAAAAGTTTTGGTTCTTTGTGTAGCTGGGGCTCAAATAAATATTTATTTATTTATTATTCCACCCTGGGAAAAGTATAAAGGGCGAACGAAATAACCGAATACTACCAAATCTATACTCGTATATAACCATTACAAAATAATCGTTAGAAAAAAAATTTTCAAGTAAAAATGGCGTGTATTCGAGAGGCTTAGACACAACGTCATCAATCAGAGTAGATTGAAATTTTCTGTTGATATAAAAAATAATTAAAAAATAACGACACGCATACCTGTACAGTGTGTTAGAAAACAAATGTCTGTAACGTTATTAAAAGTGGTGTGAAAAACAAACTATTTTATCCCTAAGTGAGTTAAAAAAACCATGATTTTTCAATCAAGATATGTATTATAGGTGTCTCATTGAGACAAAGCTATTTATTATTTATTTATTTTTTACATGTGAAAGTAGGTATGGAATTCTTTTTTTGGGTGTTCACAGGGCTTACGACGTATCGTACGGCTGGCTTAAGAGATCACTTTACCCAATGTGACGTTCACCAATTTCACTCATTCCACCCATGACAGACTATCAAATCTATAAAATTTTTGGAAGTTGTATATATCTTAACTTTGCATACCTTGTTCCTGATGTGAGTTGTATTTTTATTACCGCCTTGGTTTGAAAATTTGTCGTTCCCATAAACTAGTACAGATGTCGCCGTTGGTACGAGATATCTATATTATTATTAATTTTATATTTTGAATAAACCAATATAATTTTCACATTGGAATCGACGCACTCCTACACTTAAATTAAAACCCGCGTCGCTGGCCGCCACCGGTTATAATTTCCAAGCATTACAACACGACACATTTGAAAAAAGAGAAAATACCGCGGGTATTTCTATTCAAAGCTACTATTTTTTTTTTGTACTGCAAGCGCCCTCATTAAAAAGCCAAAACGAGCTTGCAGACCGCTTCACCAGGTGGATGCCGCGTGAATACAACCCTCCCCGGAAGGGAAACTTGTCCGGCCAAACACAATAATGAAGTTTCCACCGGCGCCTCGTCATCGGGGGTCGCGACAAAGCCGCCACTAAATCGGCTTTCATTTACATTTTAGCTCTGCGCTGCAGCAGCCAGGGCTGTTTACCCGGGGCAGGACAGCCGGGGCGGGAACCCTTCGGCGCGGACAGCGAGGGGATTCAATTAATGGACGAGACAGATTGCTGAGAAAGCTCGAGGAAAAGGAGTAGGAATCAAAGAAGCAATGCATCCACAAAATACTGTTTTTTGTTATTATAAATAAATATAATATACTAGCTGTGCCAGCGCGGCTTCGCACGCGTAGATTTTTAGTACAGTGTTTGGATCGTCATAGAACTTTCGCGAACATTCTCCTTCAGAACTTTCAAGAAATTCGAATGTACAGGAACTTTATAGACACACCGACACATTCAGCCACTCAGTTTAGAATCTTATAGAATTTTCGGGAATTTTCTAGAACCTTCTGCTTCCAGAACTTTCTAGAGCAGGTTTTTCCGGAACCTTCTAGACTCACCGACACAGTCAGCGCGCCTATTTTGGAATCTGAAGCATTTGCGGCCTTACCGTAACAAAACAATGTGCTAGAAAGCACATTTTCGTCACCCACTCCCACCCACGCACAGCCACCCCCACCAAACTCGCATATTTTCGATGTGACACCAAGGGCTATCCGCCACCATAACCAACGGTGGGTGGTTGTGGCTGGTTGTGGAGAAAACTTGGCGGATAGGGAAACACGGGTTTCTTTTTATATGTATATATTGATTAACATGCATCAAAAAAATTTAACACTAACAATAAGGGTTAAAGATGACCTGATGATAATCTGTATGTATAACAAGTCAATCAATTTTTTTTTTGAAGACATGTTTTTAATGTGGTTAAGGAATGAATGATACATGGTGTAAGGCTAATAGCAGAAAATCCTGCGTATATTGCGTATCAACACTCTTTGAACCCGTGGCATTATTATGTTTTATGTTCCTTTTTTGGTTCTGTTTATAAACCAATGTTATTCTGACATTTTAGAAATCAAAATTCAACACAAGACTAATTTATAGAATTTGACATTTTGACGCGTAATGTCAAAGTTGAATCTGCCGACAAAAATTAATAAATTTGAATCTCGAAGCAACATAGGCATTAAACGTTTAATAATAAAGTAAAATTATTCATTTTAATCGAAATAATGAAAAAATCATGCCGAAAATGATTAAATAATGTGTGATCATCCACTTTACGTAAATGTTGGAAGTTTTAAAGCTCTAGCTAGTCGGGAAATTGCTGAAAAATCAATTACAAGATTCCACCACAACAAATAAACAAAGAGAGGTTAATAAAAGCGTGTAAAAATAGCATAACACATAGAGTTACCTAATGCCAGAATCGGACGCTTAATTCTATTGTAATCACCGTGAATAGGTAGATAGATACCCTAAAGTTTTCCAAAAAAGCATTCATTTTCGTGGCTGGATTAAAAATAATAAAATAATCAATACCCAGTTTTTAAAGCCAACCCACTATAGGCTTATCAAAGTTTTTATTGTTACATCTGCTAATGTTTTAGTGTTTTAGGTTTGTTGGAGTTTTTCATATTTCATATTGTGTTTTATTCAATTAATTTTCTGTAAATATTTCTTTATTTAGTTGCGTTTTATATTTTTATTAAATTATTTTTAAATCTGTACTGCCTTTGTGCTTATTATATTTGTCGCTTTCGTGTGATTTTTTTAATAATATTTAAACTGAATGTCTCACTGTTTTTACAATTTTTTTAATTGCGCTGTACACCGTATGCACACAAAACAATAATTGAAAATCCCAACAGTACGGAGAGAGTTGTTGATATGTGAGCAGAAATTCCAATACTGAGGACCAGAATGTACGGACATGGTGTCATATTGCATAAATCGTTACCTTTTAGGGTCTGCGCAGAACAAAGACTCCCAAAATAGATCCTTTTTTTCCAGTTGGATCCTCCATTACCGAGTATCGTAACCCGCGAATTGTGACTTTTATATTCGCGTCGAGTTTCCATACAAACCTCTACAGCCCGCAGTCCGAATGATCGGTAGGCGTCTTTGATCTTTATGCATATTAAATTGAATTTTCATTCAACTATATAAATACGGGCATGAATCCAAACTAGTTAATAAAATAACGCATTTAGGTACTGATACGCATGCTTATTAGTGGCACGTGAGCATGCGCAGTATTGACCTTCTTTAGCCCTTGCTTATCAGTGGCATGTGTGTACGCAGATTGCTAGTAATAAGCATGCTCATTAGTGGCATGCTCAAAAATCAACGGTTGATTTATGAGCATGCCAATGTCATTCACCATGAGATACCCCTTTTGAGCATGTGTGAACAGGCTTGCTGATTATGAGCATGCTTACGTCATTCGCGGCTAGTATCAATTATCAATGCGATCTTCTCAGTCCGCGACAGATGAAACAAATATGGCGCGTTGGGGAGATGATAAAACATTACTTTTCGTGACTTATAGGAATCACGAATGTCTGTGGAATACTCGGTCGCCGCTATGTAAAAGTAATATAGCAAGAAATAATGTGTATGAAACTTTATTAAAAGACATGAATGACTTAAATCTTACAATAAAAATTATAAAAATTAAAATCAAAAATATTTTGATTTATTGGTTCACTTGAATTTTCTATTAAAGTTTGCAGTTTCCATTTTGAACAAGAGCGTCTCTATTCTATGACAAGAGCATGCCAGTAATAAGCATGTGTGTTTGATTGTTAGCTTTGAGCATGCTTATTTATGAACACGCTTAAAATAAGCATGCTAATAATGAGCAAATGTACGCAGTTGTAAGGGCATGCTAGTTTTGAGCATGCTAATGAGCATGCCAGTAATAAGCATGTGTAACCGTACCTTTACAAAAAAAAAATCCAGAAAATAACCAAATGGAATATTGGAATAATTTTCCCCCCCTCCGTGCTTGGAGCACATCATCTTTGACGGCCACTTGTGCTGTGTAACATTAAATTTGGTGTAAATCTGGAATAAATACAAATGACAGCCCCCAAACGAGGGGCGAGACGGCCGTGGACGGTATTTAAACAGGCATTACGCCTCCGTTTAAAATAAATTTCCTGCCGTTGTTGTAATGGCCGCAATATGAGGCGTCGAACGTCATCACCATAAAAAAACACGACTCCAAATGGTGTAATAGAATGAGGAGGAAAGGGAAGAATACTAATTCGCTAAACGGGCTGACGTTCAAATTGCTACATTATTTTCAGCATGTATCAGGCATAGCAATGCGGAGCGGCAGTGGCGCGGAGGCTGCCCGGCCGGCGGGAGCGCCCGTCCCGGGATTTCCCGGGATTAAATATCCACTTTCGCAAGTCCAGGTACAAATGTATTAATCCTTCCATATACCTTGTCAAGTGTTTTTTACCCTCATGTTTCCAAAAATGCAATTTTTTAGATACAATTTTATTTTTTCGTTTACTTATATCATTATTACTTACATTAAAATGAATCATCATCGCTTTGCCCACAAAGTTTCCAAAGGATCAGAAACAAAATATAACAATAGATAAAATAAGGATGATTACAATTAATCACATTATCAGGAACTTATAATGTAGTAAAATAACATAAAAATAAAATGCTATAGAAAATATAAGTTCAACGTAAATCCCTTGAGGCCTTGGGATTTAAGTAAAAGAGCGAGGTACTGAAGAAAAAAAAATAATGCTAATTTTTCTCCATTCTCTCGAAACGGTTAACGAAACAAAAGGCTACCAGATGGCGTTTACACGCTAACACAATCACACTACGAATTCATGATAATTTTATTTGTTAAAATTTAATTGACATTTTATGATAAACTGAAGAAAATTAAAATATAATTTCATCAATAAGAGATCATACATCATTTGTGTTAACAGGAACATATTGTATAACCATACATAAACATTGATTAATATTGTAATGCATGTTAAATTTAAAAAATATTTTTGTTTAGATGTTAGATTGATTTCTAAATATTTTTTTGGTGGTTGTGCCTAATTAACGTACAACTAATTACGTATAACTAATTAATATACAGCTAAAATTCAAACATAAAAAAGTAACCCATAAATTATTATACTCCCTTTCTTTGTAAAATATAACAACAATTAAAGACGAATTAAAACATATAATATAACACTAAACTTACAGTAATTTAATATATTTCTAAAATGTCAGATGTTTTGAGCTTTGATAAGACACTTCATGCTTTGAAGATTAAATTCTAAAAACATTTGTCAGTCAATTCAGATTTTCGACATTCGTAGTGAAGTATCTATTATGCATACCGACGGAGTAATTCAAATTTAGAAAATATTCCGCGTCGTTATCGGGCCGCCGTTGCTAATCAAACTTTTCTAATGATTCCAATTTGAAAAAAACAAAAAATTTTCTAAAAATCCGAAATTATACTATAATTATTAATTTTTTTAACGAAAATTTGATAGATCTTCTTGATCGTCGCCTCGAGTCTATTTGCCAAGTTTCAGCTCGATTGGATCACGGGAAAAGGATCAAAAATCGATCCAAAGTTTTTTTGACGGCAAGCCGGCAAGCAAACAAGCAGACGCAACGAGTTAAAATAAAGGGAGTAAAAAGTCAGTCTTTTTTGGCAGGTTATATATAACTAGTATCATCCTCATTCTATCTTTTATTGAAAAAGTATAAATAAATGCGTAGATATACCTTAGATCAACAGATTTACAGTTTTGTTATATCAAGAAGATTTGCATCATAGAACATTGATTGTTAGGTAGTAATGTGAATTATTATTTTTAAATTTGTTTGTATAGCATTATTTTATTTCATATGAGCCTTCCCAAATCTATTTATGCATAATATAAATCAGAATACGGTGAATTATTTTTTTCTTTTTGTCATTGCCTATGTCTTTTTCATTATTAAATATAATTATCACATTTTATTGATGGATTTGGCGTTTACATTGTAGAGAATCATAATGATAGATAATTAAAAATATTTAATTATATTTACTATGTATCTCTGCTTGAGTTTTTAAAATTATTTTATTTTTTCACTACTAGTTTAGAAAAAATCAGAATTTCTCATCGACAGGTGAAGTATTAAACTTTGATACTTCAAACTAATGAAAAAAAGGTATGTTTAAAAAATCAAAAGTTCAAAAAAAGAGCTCTAAGGGTTTGACTATTTGACAAGCATCGATAATAAATTTGCATCAGCCTTTCTGTAAGACCATGAAGGATAAACATCATAGTGCTACTAGAGCTAACATGAACGTCCATTGCGAAACATTTTTTCATCATTAATTTTTTTTACTCTTCGGAAAGGGATTCGGTGTATTTGCTTTCCCGGGAGCCAAAATATCTTCACTACGCCAGTGAGTTGGAAGGGTGAAAATACCCGATAAACAGGATATTACTGCCATCACGTTGTGGCAAAGAAGACCGTAAAAAAAAGTTATGCAAATAAAATGGAAGCAATATAAACATGGTTACTTTGCGTGTCGCTTTTGACGACTCGACATAAACGTTATAAATATCAAACACATTAATTACTATAGCGGGATAACTATTTTCACCTCTATCGTGAACTAATAAATCAAAATAAAACTCGTAATAAATATAGAAACTAATAAATTGAATTTGATCTATTACAATGGTGTTTATTTTGTATTTGTTTCCTTAAGCAATCCGTAAATATATTTATACAGCAATATAATATTATATACGAGTACAAAGGCATATTTGGAATTATTAAACATAATTCAAACAAATATTGGGTTACTGTTTAAACACCAATTAAAATTCGGGTCTGCGTCAACTCCCATGAACAATGAAAAAGCTTGAATGGATTTGTTAACCAGATATTTTAATAATTCGCATACCCCCTGTACGTATGAACAGTAATTAATTTAATTAATCGTCATAATTTTAAGGCGTAGAAAGAGAACGGGACATTTAATAAAATAAAAACCGTAAAATTTACAAGGTTATATTTTAAAATAATAATTGTGTTTTTGGGAGTGGAAATATTGTTAAGGCTGTTAAATGTATATACAAGGTGTTACAGAGTTGATTTTTAATACTTAAAAAGTGGATTCCTGGCTATATTATAAGTCGAAAATGTTCAAGCAACCATGCCCTAATTACTAGTTATGGGATACGCGATTTCAAAGTTGGCATTTTTTCGGAAGAGAGGTCAGAACATTTGCAAAAAAGCATCAAATTTTTTAGTTGCTTATGAACAACATTTAACATTTTCGATTAATAATTTAGACAGAAATCTACCTGTAAAGTATTGTGGAATAGCTCTGTTACAGCGTGTAAACCGTGGTGCTAGTCTAAAATACTCTAGCACCATTATAAACAGTAAAATTAAGTATAATAATGAAAATAAATATTAGTGCGGCCCCTCGTAGCTCGATGGGCATGCCTGATATGTAAACCAACCTACGTAATAGACGTTTTTAAATCTAAAAAATATTGTGATAACGCTAAAAATAAAAATATTTTTTTATTATATATATAAATGGTGAAAGGAAATTAAATGAATAACATTAACACTTGGAAATTATTTTCCAAAGTAAATAACATTAAAATGAGTACATTTTTATTTACATTAGAAACATAATTATAACATAAACGTATTAATGCATTTAAAATGTAACTAACTAACCAACCATCACGCCATTTATCCGCATGGGTAGACAGAGGGGATAGAACGCCACATTCTTCTATCTTGGCACACCACTTTGGCTCCGGTTATTTTCATAAATTTCCTCATGCATGCTCTACGATTGTTGAGGCTTTTTTTCGTCCCAGATCTTTCACGGACGCCTCTATTCCTGCTGCCTTTAACACCCGCTTCATATATTTTCTTAACCGTCCTTTCCTCTCTCATATGTTCCACATGACCAAACCTCTTCAGCGACCCTTTCTTTATTCTATCTACGACGCCACAGCCAGCATTACATTCACATTTAATTCGTTCGTTCCTCACTTTGTCGATCAAAGATTTTCTACCGCATTCAGTCAGTCTACTATCATAACTTTTTTGCCAATTCCAGGCTTCACTTGCATACAGCGAGTTGGCACTAGAACTCCAATACGTACCGCTAATCGTGCTTCTTTCGACAGGTAACGTTCTCATATTTGTACATAAAATTTTCAATTACAAAATGCCCAAATATTTTTTAAACAAAATATATACATATAATACCAGAAATAGCAATTGAATAAGATCACCATATAAGAAAAAAGTATATACACAGAATTGTCTAATGTACGGAGGTGTAAAAATATATGATGAGATGCCAGAAAATATGAAGAATATAAATAAGATGAATGTATTTAAAAACAAATGCTATAATTATTGTAAAAATAATATAGAATTGTAGAGCATAAGACGTATTATTTATTATAGATTGTACCATAGATTAGATTATATTATAAGATGGATATATATATCATATTATAGATTGTATCATAGATTAAATTAGATGTAAATGTAAATATGAAGGTTATTATGAATAGTATATTAGTAATAGATTTAAGAATGTAAAGTGTTAAATACTAGTTAATATACAAGTTGTAATATTAACTAACTTAAGAAATAAAATAAAATTTAAAAAAAGATTCTTAAGAGCGCTATTTAATTTTTTCTCCGCAGTCCCTCCCCTTGCGATATAGTTCTATGTAAACCAATTCAAACAAATTATCTAATTCCTCATAACGTACAATTCCGCAACGATATAAGAAGTATCATTCAGTCGTTACAGGTTTGCAAAATATCGAGTTTTAAAACGATTTCTCGTCATTTTCGACGGGAACTTACACCAGTCATTAAATAAATAACGTTAAAGTTTGAGATACAATAACAATAAAGACCCGGACGACCTTTTAATGGAAAACGCAATAATGTTGAAAATATCCGGGCAACATATTTCGCCGTCACGGTAATAGGGTCTTAGAGAACATTTATATGAGATATTGCGCTAAGCCGCCGTAAAGTCCGCATTCCACACCTGAAAGAGAATATCGGAAATTTGAGAAAACCGCTCTAAATACCGTGCGATGTGGATTACCGTATTGGTAGTAGTGCGTCCCCCGATTATTGTACGCCGTCCGAAATGACGGATAAATAATGGAATGATAAGTTTATCCCGGCTCGACTGGTCGCCGCGGCGCGTGCGTAGGTGCCTGTCGGTTCTCCCTCACGCATGATAAATTAAATATAATCATTTTCATATAGGTAAAACTTGTAGAAACACTGGTATTAGAATTGGGTAGTACTTAAGATGTTTAAATAGCAGCAATAACTATTCTGAGTATTCTAATCATCTTTTGGAAACAAAATTTTTTTTTGATATTAAAAATAGTTTAGAAATTTTACATACAAATAACATTTAGATAAATAAGATTAGAAAAAATTTTAGTAGAAAATTGAATGTAATAAATAACCTGTTTTCAAATAATAACATTTTAATTTGTTTTCACGTTAGAAAGAATTAGATAGGTAATCTTTTTTTTTTGTTAGTGTATGTACTTCCAATTTTAATTTTTAGTTTACGTTGTATCCTGGTGAAGTGACCATTGGCCTCGAAAAATATTGATAATTCAATAAGTAGTGGTTTTAAACAGTGTCCTCTTTTTAATAATATAAATAATGTCACCACAAACTTAATTAAATTTAAAAAAAACATTTTTATTTCAACTAAATTAAATGGCTTTCTTAGATTAAGTAGGTGGCACCGCAAAAAAGTTACGTTTTCAGACTACAATGTAAAATTTGACCGGATAACTTTGATCTGAAACCACATCCTGATTTTTCTTGATGATAATGAATTTGTCAAGAAATTTATTGTTCCGTAAAACGAACACAATACAAAACAATACTAATCATCCGGTAATTATTGATTCTCTCCTCTCTTCTCTTCTTCTTTGTATGGCGCCAACAATTTTCTTAACCATTTAAATGCCGCAGGGGTAGTTTAGTACCAAAAAAATTGAGAATTCAGAGAAGCATATGTCGGAACTCAGACCTTTGTGTATCTTCAAATCCCATTTGTGCATAAACGCATTAGCCTTGGCAGTTTCACAAGATTATTGGTTTTGATTCTTTTTTCTTATTCTCTTTCTCGTATTTTATACGTTCAACGGTTTCAGACATGTAGCGAGGCATCCAGATTCTCATTACGTGACTGAGACTTGCTGTTTCTGTCGAGTTCGAGTCGAGTTTCCTTATTTTCCCTTCCGTTCATACACAGTCCACTAGAATCATTTCCATTCACCCGTCCATCTCTCGTCCTTAATCCAGTCACATTTGCCCTCATACTGCTTAGTTTCACGATTCGCGTCGGATTCACCAAGCCTTCCGCCCCCTCTTTCTTACGTCATAAATCTTTCTTACCATTCTTTCCTCAACCATTCGCTCAACATGCCCAAACCAATGATAAAATAAACTGTAGAAACGTTACAAGCGTGAAATCTTGGCAACTCAAAAGTAAGGTAATTTGCCTTACTTACTCGTTATCGAACGGAACTTCGTTGTGATCAGGAGCGACGCTACGCGGAAAAAAGAGCAGAGTATCGCACACTATTGTAAGAATGAGTATGTTATTTTACTCACCGTGACTTCAAATTACCTGATTTTTCTGTCTATACGCAGAGCGTTTGTATGCCGTGATTTTTTGTCTCTTTCAATGCAAAATTTACATATGAAAGCCGGCTAGTATGGGAAGTAGTATACCATAAAAAAATGCGGCTTTAAAATTGTAGACTTTCCGTAATATTTGTAATGTAGCCCAATATTTGACATTTATTGCATTCGACTCGAATAAAAATAACATGCGTGCGCTATATTATGTAACTTTAGTTGTGTTAACTTTCATTACTCAAAATAAATTATACACAGCGCCATTTTGATGAAAATTTTACTACAGAGCACGATGAGCCGAACTCCGCTGATGAAACCGAAAAATTAATATTGTGAGCTTTGAATTGTTGTTTCGTTTATCAAGTTAATGTTTTATTTACCGTGTTTCAATTAATTTCGCTGTAAAAAATGTGTTCCGCGCGCCAATTGAAATGTCTGGCGTCGATGTAATCCTTTTTCCGCCGATTTACACTTTAGCCGGCACGGCGGAATGCCCTGATCAAGCCAATTGGCGCCGCAGTCAGGTGTTGTAGCCGGCGAGGTAGGTGCCTACATGCGAGCGCGTGCTTTTCTGCAAATTTACAGCGGGACGATACCTGGGAAGAGGGACGAGGAAGAGGAGCCGTGAGCGAGACAAGACTATAGAGGGTATCTCGTAGCTAGAAGAAAAAACCTGGAACATTTCTTCATTCAATTTTGAATAGTAAAAAATATTGTTGCTTATTAGTGACACGTGAGCAGTATTTACCTTCTTCAGCCCTTGCTTATTAGTGGCTTGTGTGTACGCACATTGCTAGTAATAAGCATGCTCAAAAATCAACCGCCGGTCGATTTATGGGCATGCAAATGTCATTCACCACGAGAAGGGGTATCTTTTGAGCATGCGTGAACAGGCTTGCTTATTATGAGCATGCTTGTGTCATTCGCGGCTAGTATTGATTATCAATGCGATCTTCTCAGTCCGCGACAGATGAAACAAGTATGGCGCGTTGGGGAGATGATAAAACATTACTTTTCGTGACTTATTATAGGAATCACGAATGTCTGTGGAATACTCGGTCACCGCTGTGTAAAAATAATATAGCAAGAAAAAAGCATTCATAAACAAATGATTTGATAAATCAAAAAATACAAGAGCAAGGATCCAGGCTGCCGAGATGAGTTTTCTAAGGGGGGTAGCGGGAGTCACATTGATGGACAGAGTGAGAAGTGCCGACATAAGGCACGCACTCGGCATGGAGCCCCTACTCTTACACATAGAAAAATCACAAATGAGGTGGCTTGGACATGTGCTAAGACTGCCAGAGGAACGAATACCAAGAAGAATCCTTTTGGCAAACCCGGAAGGAAGACGGCCGGTGGGTCGCCCCAGAGTAGGCTGGGAGAAGCATAAAAAACATGTGTATGAAACATTCTGTTTTCATTTCTGTTGTCTAGACTGGTTGACTGGTTGGATGCGGAAGCAGCGCAAAATAGAGGAATATAGAAGCACCTTGTCGAGTCTTTGGGCCCCCGACCCTACTAGGATAAGGGGATGAAAATGATGATGATGATAAAAAAAACTCACTTAGGAGCTTATTCATTTACCATCACGCCGTTTTCACGGGAGGGGTAGAGAAAGAGGATAGAGCGCCACACTCTTCTGTTCTGACATACAACTCTCGCCTCATCCACATTCATACATCTTCGCATGCAAACTTGCCGATTGTTGAGACTTCTAACGGGACCATATTCCAGTATCTGGTTAATCTGGTCTTCTGCGGTCGCCCTCTCTTTCTGGCGCCATAAACACTTGCTTTATATATCTTTCTTACCATACTTTCCTCATTCATTCGCTCAACATGCCCAAAGCATCTGAGTGACTCTTTTTAAATTATATTAATTATGCTCAAATCAGCTTTGATTCATTCATAATATCTTCATTCTTTATTCTATCATAAATGGATTTGCCACACATGCGTCTAAGGGATCTCATCTCCAATGCATTCAGTCTACTTTCGTTCCTCTTCTGCCAGCTCCAGGCTTTACTTCCTTACATCAGTGTTAGTGCCATGATAAAAAAAATTACGTTATTTAATGTACCTACCACTACACAGTTCACTACTCAGGTGTTTCAGGTGACTCCAGAAGGTTGTAGATAATTGTAGATTATTCTAGAGCCTTCCAGTGTTCTTTCAAAGTGACACTAAAAGGGATTCAGACAATAATTTCTGCTTGCCATTCCTTGACAGTATTTTAGTTTCTTCTGCTTGAGTAATACAGGAACTACAATTTTTCCGGAACTTACACTATTATACTAGGTGTACCCATAAAGTAATCAATTATTTAAGTGGCAAAAAAAGAATTTAACTACATTTAATTTTATTTTCATTCGATTTAATCTCCATCTATTTAGGACCTTTTGCCATCCTGTTGGTAGACTTTTAAGAAAAATATGCTTCTAGGTGTTTTTAATGCGTCATTATCAAACCCTACCGGGCGCCCACTTCGATCGCTATCAGACATGTCAAAATCACCGTCGGAAAATTTTCTAAACCAACGTTGGCACTTATTTACTTTCAATACTCTATACACATCACAAATTTTCTTTGTTGCAACCTTTGCATTAACACCCGATAGAAAATGAAACAGCATGCAATGACGTAAATTTTCCAAGTTAGTTGATAGTCCGCCATTTTACAACAGAGTAATAATTTTTTTTAAATTTAATTGTCACAAGACCACGGATTATAATATTGCGTATAAAACACGTCTTCATACGTTCACTTTACTGAGCTTGACTGAAGCAAACATTGCACACCAAAAATAATTGATTACTTATGGGTACACCTATTACTAGCATCAAAATAGTAAAAAAGATAACAGTTCCCGGTATCTCGAATCCCTTAGCTTGATTTAGATACGGGGGGAGAACTGGTTGCTCGCTTTGATCGGGACACACGCGGAGCTAGCTGTTGTCGAATCCCTTTCACTCGGTGAACTTCGGAAAGCGCCCACTTTTCCGCTCGGGGGTTCCCAGGCAGGGCCGAACAACCGGCTGATGGTTGACAACTTAAATTGGCGCGCGTGCTAGCTGGCTCGGAAGCTGCGAAGGGGTGGGACGCCGGAGAAACAAAACGGTTCGCGGAACGGGAGTTCGGAGAAGCCGAAGAATGGCGAGAATGGCGGATCAGAGGGATGGCGGCGTCTCGCGGATTAAGGTGAACCAAGGCCGTAACAAAATACACCATCAAACGAAATATTTATACGGGAATTCTTGAAATTTCCACGATGGAAAATTAAATTTATTTTAATCTAGAATGTATATAAAATGTTTTATCCTGCATTTCAGTCTAGAGAGTTGCATGTTAATATAATCGCTGACGGCAGTTTCTGTGGGGTTTTGTAATTTATTATTTTTCTTTA
This sequence comes from Agrypnia vestita, assembly GCA_016648135.1. Lineage (NCBI taxonomy): Eukaryota > Metazoa > Arthropoda > Insecta > Trichoptera > Phryganeidae > Agrypnia > Agrypnia vestita. The sequence continues at coordinate 17,524 of JADDOH010002626.1, read as the reverse complement.
TATTTTTTGCAAGTTTAATAGATTGTTATGTTTCGGTTTCAGCTTGTTTCAGACAATTTCAGCTTGTGTGCGTTATTTTGTATTCATTTAAATATGACAGTAAAAATACTGAAGTATTTAAATGCAAGTATAAACTTAAAGTTTCGTAGTTCATCAAAAATCATTTCGATTAATTTGTGTCTTATACAAAATCATTTTATTGTCACTCCTTATATTTAGGTAAATACGATGTGCTAGTATAAAAAATACGTCTTCAGTCTGAACTGACTGACTATCAAATGGATTTCTTTTGGCAACACTGTCTATTTCAAATTTTGAATAATCAGGGATTTTCATCGAATGTGGAAGCCTTCACTTTGTAGAAATCCATTACATTATAAATAATTGTAAATGAAATATTTTGTTTTTTCCACCACCTTTATTTGACGTGATTATAACTCTACATGTTTCAGAAATATCCATATTATAGAAAATAACCATACATTCAAATATACAAATACACATGTCCAAAATAAACAGGAATACGGACTAAACAAATTTTGATTCATAAATGTATTTATTTATTTATGACTCGCAAGTGTAAAAAATCGTATATACTCTTATGAGTATGCAAGTTCCAATGATGCAAATTGTACAAAAAAATATGTATCGCCGCACTCGAGATAAAAATGTATCCATGGAAACGCACTCCCAAGAGCATACATTGCATATCACTCAATTGAGAAGATGCTGCGCGACCTGTGACCGAGACACGCCGATAAGGGGCTGAAAATAGCCCATAAATAGGTGAATGTCTGTCTCCGCCATCCAAGAAGTCGCACGTTTGTATTGATACGACGATCGAGAATATTAATGAAGTCTGGGTTATCAATTAAAATAAATGTACATTAATTACGTGGGGAACTTCGCGTGACGCGGTCGGTAAATATTTTTTGCAATAACTTCTCGCATAACAAGTGAAATATGATACGAACGAACACGATAAGCTGTGATTTATTTACAAGAGTTCACGCGGGCTCGCGCTTTATAATAGGGAAATATTAATATCGTGAAGCGAACGGCGATAACAAATTAGCATGCCACGCCGCAACTCAAATAAAATCATCAAAGTGGAAAATAACAATTAGTAATTAACAGAATCGAATTGTAGAAAACAAGAGAATCATCAAAATTGCGGGAAATAACAGCGTCATAAAATAAAATAAAATAAAAATCTTCAAAAAAAACTGAAAGCTTAAATCTCCCAATCCTACTTTGACCAATGGGTTTTTCTTTAAGCTGTTTCTTCGACGGTTCGTCTAAATCCAAGCGTCAAACCTGACAAGCCCGTATCTTCATATCTTGTAGTATGTTGGATTCACAAAATTCTGTGTCTAATTCGTGATTGTAGCATATATGCCAGGCCCGGTTTTCATTCAGTGTTTAGTTTAAAATACTATAAATGTTGTTATGGCACATATTCCGTGTACGATCTCTATTTGTTTTACATATAAAAAAGAAATTCAATATACCTATATATAATATTATTGCAAATTGTGTACATTTATTATTGTATTATTCTTTTAGATAACATAACTTATATTTTCAAATAATTCTTATTACAATTCTTTTGGTAACACTATAAACACGTAGGATATATTTTTTGAGTAATAAATATTCTGCGGTTTAATATAATACAGAGACAAAGGATAAGTGAAAAATATATCGGTTTCTTTAAAGTAATTAAATTATTAACTTTTCAGCTTTTACTGACCACCCCGCGATGCCTTTACGTAAAATTTATATTTAATAACTAGAAATGTAATATTGTACTAATTTTATCTGCCAAATATTATTGAGTCTTCTAAAAACAATATCATAATGCGTTCGAGCATTGATATCGTTCCAAACATCCGACTAACGTAATATCCTTTCCTTGTGTAGATATCCTAGGAGAAATTTATGACGGCATATCCCTAATACTAGGGTTGGGGGATAGATTATCGAAACGGCTGGTGCCAGGAGAGGGTCTATTGCGGGGTACATTCCTGGAGCTTCCAACCCGTAATCTATGTCAGGAAAAGTGGCTCTCGTCCAATGTAGTTCTTTGCGCGGGGACTCCATGCTCCGTCCCTTTGCCGTAAGTCCACTGCTTAGCGTGCCTCCCTTATCCTCACGGTTAGCGATGTATGGCTCCAAGGTTGCGCCGATAACGTTCGCCGTATCGGAATTTTTCCTTTGTCGTGGGCAAAGCGAGGGAGTAAGTACGTTTGAACATTCCTTGGGTGGATCTGTCTACGGTTTAAAAATATAGCCGGTTTAGGGAAATGATTTTAGGATGTTAAGATCCCGGTATTTATTGTTTCAAATTTATATTTTCTGCTGAATTACATTCTTGAGAATATACAATGGCGGGTTAGCGTTTTGAACATGTAAAAATATTTATTTCTCGGCGAATTTTTATATAAATGTATAACATAAACACTTTGTTTTTTTTTAGATAAATGGATATGTAGATAGAGATATAGAGAGATTTTTAGCGAAATTTAAAATAAATTAATTTTTAATTAATATTATTAATGAAATTAATTTCTGCGGGTTAACTATTTAATTATTATAAATAAATGTAGAGAGATTCCATTTTGATGCAATAAGCAGATAACCAAAAATAATATATATTTTTTTACGCTTCAACAGGCCAGGAGGCCCAATTACAGAAGCGAAATACATCACAAAACACCCAGGCTTGAGTAAATCAGATGATTAAAATTGTGACCTCACCGGGAATCGAGCCCGGAACCCTCGGTGTGGGAAGTTAGTGCCATACTCACTGCGCTACGAGGGCCGCCGTTATTTTTATTTTATTATACCTCTTTCGCCTTGTTCACTTTTATAGATCTTCTCATGCAGGCACGCCGATTGAAGCATCTTTCAGGGTCATCCTTGGTCTATCTGACAGTCCCGAGTCATTTACAGACGTCCATAAGGTCTCTTTATGATTTATGAACACATTTTAAGTAGTTTGTTGGTGTAGTGGTCATGACGCTCGCCTAGTGATCTGGTGGTTGGTGGTTCGAACCCCATTCCAGAATACCAGCAGGATAGTCCTATTTTCATAGCACAGGCTGTTGGCTTAGTTTGAGAATAGTAAGAATATTGATGCGATACGTATTTCGTGCTCGTATCTCTTTAAAAAAAAATCAATGCGTACACATTATCAGTCATTTTAAATGTTAGGTTAATACACTGATTTTGAAATTTGTGTATAATGATGTGAATGAAAAAACTGAAGCTCATTCAATCATCAATACTGAATGCATGTTCATACCGGATACCGCTAATCGAGGCGATTATTTTATCGAGTTCTCGTGTTCTCTAGCGCATGTGGCAGAGCTGGTCTGTGAAAGAGTACATCTTTCTTTGTTTCGTACCTGTGCCCGGAAAAATCGCTCGAAATCCGGTAGATATTTAAACGATTCCCTGCTTCCCCAAGCAGATATCTCAGAAGTTCACAAGATACGCAAGCATCTAGAGTGATAAACTGGGTATAGAGCCTTGGCGTAGTGGCTGTTTTAATCCGACCGCCATGCAATGAAGAAGAAAATCCGAAACATTTTGTAATATAATAATAATATGTTTATAATTCTCTTAAGCTATCGCGTAAATTGGATAATTGTGTTTGAAAGGTTAATAAGTTCGTACAAAATGAACTAATAGCGCGAAGGTCCCAGGGTCGCTCAAGCGAGGGCACTAAGCGGCGCCGTCTGTTTGCTCGGTAAATAACTTGATGAATATTTCTTACGCTGCACAGACGCCGCGTTTACTTATGCACGCGCGCTCAGCTCTCGCAAAAATCTTACAGGGTACATCTTTCGCTTCTAAATGGCGTACCCTTGTGGGATTTACGAGGAGAGAGGAGAGAGGAGAGAGGGAGGGCTTTATAGAGGATTTAAGGAGAAACCTGACGTCCTTCTTAACTTATTATCTTTTCTGTTATGGACTGTCAAAAAGAATTTGCTTCGTTCTCTGTGGTTGTATATGGTTGTGCGGACTGCGTGTAAAGCCATTAGCTTTATTGAATTTGATATTCTATTAATACCTCTCAATACGATATCATGCAAAAATGAAAACTACGTTTCCTCTCTCTGAAAAACATACATAAGTAAATCAAAATACGCCAACAAATGATCACTAACTTGCAATAGACTATTATCTTCAGCTTCGAAGATTTTCAAGTAATGTACCTAATCTTAATTACTTTATAATTATCACGCATCACTTGTAAAAATCATACAATACTCTATAATGACCTTCCTACTCTATAATCTTCATTAAAAAAAATATTTCTTACAAAAAATTTTGGAAAATATCTTGTCAAACAATATTGAAGGCAACCGTGCCGTAAAACTGCTGTGCAGTTTGGCATATGCATATGTAATGTGTATCAAAAATAAATAAATAAATTCTGAAAAAAAAGTTCGTTCACGTCAGAAAATAACACGCGAAGGAATAACTAAAAGAAGTAAAATCCCGGAAAAATATGATCACAACATTTACTAATCAATTATTACATCCGTTCATTCTATGCGAAAAATGCACATACCAGAAGGAATTCGAAATTCGAAATTCGAAGTCAAAATGAAATATTTCTTCACGCCGGTGCAGTGTAATATATCAGGAAAAAACTGTGCGCAGGCTGATCATTAACGCCATCTAACTTCGGATTTAGCTTCACACAAGCAGCGTCACCGCTGAAATAATATGTAAAAATCAAATATGCCTCCGGGAAAGGTTATTACATTTTTAATAGTTATTTGATTAATTATCATTTTGAGAGGTATATACATTTATCTATTATGTCGCCTTACCAATGGTGTTGGTTGTTTCCATTTCAGAATTAAGGATTTTCCATTAAATGGAAGAATTAGTCTTCACTCACCCGTGATTTTTGTTACCCATAAATAAAATAATAAAAAACAAAAAAAGAGTACCAATGAACTTAAAATGCACAAGATAAAATAAATGGCTGGAGGAATGACATAGTTTGGAAGTTTTAAGGTGGCACCCATCACAGAGAAGTCAGAAGCCAGGGTCAGGTAGTAAAGCCACGCGATGAGGAAATGGACGAAGACATAGTTAAAACTGCTTTAAAACTACATGCTGGAAAACAACGAGGAAGATCTTAAGCAATATGAGAACTCTTGAAACTATAGTCGTCACTTAGTTTTTAAAAATGGGTTGAGCATCAAAATCAAAAAAATGCGCTAAAAATTTAAAATATCAAAAAATCCCAAAATATCTGCATTATTTGATGACGTTTTAATTGAACAGTGAAAAAAAAAAGTTAAAAGTAGGTACCGGTAATGTTGATCGGGGTTATATTGTTTGTGGACATTAAATCGGCTTTTACTCAAAGCGCTCCGCGTTTTGAGTAAATACTGATTTAAAAAGTTACAAGGGCTAATGGGAAATAAATTATTCAGGGATTTTATTAAAGACCTCGCTTAAAATGTTTTTCTCCGTCGAAAGTTGGAAACCAAGTTGCAGTATGCAGATTAATTAATCCTGTACAGATCATTGGAATTTTTGACGTTGAACCATTTTCTGAAGTGACACAATTAAGAAAACCTTGCTTTATAATAATAATATAATTTCTATAAATATTATATTCTACATATGTACTTAATCTATGCTTTCTATCTTCCCCTGAATGATAAGCTAGCTGAAGGAGATCATATTCTCATTGCGGAGAAGCGTCCGAAGTATGCAGCCTTCGTTTGATTAATGATCGTTCTCTCTGACCACATTACCTCTTCATCGGTAATGTGGTCAACCCAGAAGATCTTTAGCTAATGTTCGTCTAGCCACATCTCAAATGCCTCAAACCTTTTAATAGTGGCTTATTTTTGCACTCCCTTTATATTAACTCGTGGCGTCAGCTTGCTTGACGAAAAAATTTTGACTCGATTTGTAATCCTTTTCCCGTGATCCAATCGAGATGAAACTTTGCAAGCAGACTCGTGGCGACGATCAAGAAGATCTATCAAATTTTCATTAAAAAAATTAATAAGTTTTTGGAATTTTCAATTTTTTAATGGTTATTTCATACAACTTACTAAGTTGTATGAAAATATTTCAACGCGTCTTGTAGACACGGAAACTGATTATAGTGTAATTTTGGATTTTTGGAAATTTTTTATTACTCCCTTTCGTAGCGTCGCTCGACCGAAGCCCAACGCGTAGGTTAAGTGCCAAACCAGTTTCCACTAGTAAATGAGAAAGGGAGTATAATAAAAAATTGGTTTTTATGGGTTTCTTTTTTACATCTTATTTAATCATATTTAGATTTCGTAGACCATTACGGTGTACGGTAGCATATTGTTGTCCCCCAACGGGTGTACAGACTCATGAGACGGGTACAGAATTTCTTTATCAAAAGTGCTTCTCGCCATTTCAATTCTTATTTAAAATGGAACAAATATAAAAATTGCAAGAATGAACCTTCATCGCATGTTTTATCATATTTGTTTCTAGGAATGTAAGAGCGGTTTGATACACTGTTTGTTTAGAACCCCGAGGCGGAAAAAACTAATGGTAAACTGGCTCGGGGTTTGCTCCGGTTCTATTTCTTTCTTGGCTTGCGTCAACAGACAGTCCCCCACCGTGGAGCCACCCCTATCTGAGCGTCGTCGGTGCCTGCCTCGGTGTTTACGCCAACAACCCGACACAAGAAATATTCCGTATTCCAAGACTCGGATTGTTATTTTAAATTCGACTGAATGTTATATTATAATGGGCAACGCTCGATATAATGAAAATAATTTAACTACGGTTTCTCTATACCCGAACATTTTTCATTCCTGGGATTCCATTCGCAGCTCTGAATCACTCCTGGTCTCTGGTGATGTACTGATACAATTTTTTTTTAAATAAAATATTTTATGTGCGTTTTTTATAAACATTTTAAATTTTATTTCAATTAAATTGTTATTGTAAAATTAAATATGTATTGACAATCAATACAGGTATGATGAATTCTTAATATTAAAAAAATCAAATTTGAATTAAATATATTTTCAAAAATCAAATATTGAAATTAACACACATTAAAGCAATTTTATTTAAAATACCATTTTCAAAATTTACATCTAGGCTATCGCTTCTCGATTTTGTACATATTTATTATATACATATTTCCAAAATTGAAAAAAAATCTGTGTTTCAACTGATTCGGTTTTGTGATCAACAGGAAAGCGAACGATTTTCGTAAATTAATCGTTACTCAGTAGATTCATAAGCTTTCATTTTATTTTTTTAAAACTAAAAATAAATTGTTTTACCCACTCGAAAAGTGGGTTGCTTTATTTGTTTAAACCCGAACATTTCTTTTTAACAACTTTCTTAAGACAAAAAATTTACAGGAATTAATTCCATTTACACTCTTTCAAAATTATTGCGAATCCCGGGAATCGACATAAGCATTCCCGGGACTCGATGCATGGAAAATACCATGTATTCCTAGGTCAGATACACTAAATTTAACTATAACAGACGATTAATGTATATTATAGATATCACAGAGACGAAACTGTATTTATTATGGGAAAGTAGGTATAGAAGTCATTTGGGTGTACATAGGACTTATGACCTATCTTTATGGTTGGCTTAAGTGATCACTTTACGCAATGTAACATTCGCCATTTCCACCCATGATAGAATATACCATGCTTATTCATTTTTTGGAAGTTGTATATATGTTCAAATTGCGTGGAAAGCTTTCAAATATGAGTTGTAAGCGCCTTTCCATGCGGCCTGTACAAAGCCATTTTCATTCCCCTAAATCCCCACAGATGTCGCTAATGAGAAAATCTATAATTAAATTTAATTGATTAATAATGTCTCTGTGACATAAATCCAGCACTGTTCTGAAAGATTTGAACAAACTCAAAATATTCTGAAGTATAACAGACGAGTTTTTTTTTAAATATCGCCGCGCATCCTATAGGGATATATACAAGATGGAACACTTAATATAATAGAAACAATCTTATCCTGTCGTACTTCTTACGCCTCCTTCACAGGCGTGTACTGCTCATGACGTTCATTGATTGTTAGGGCTCCTGGCACTTTTTCATCATAATTAATCAAATTATTCCGCCATCCTACGTGTCACTCGCCATACACGTCTTCAGTAATTTTCTTCATGTGCTCGAACTATCGAGTTTATAATTCCACATTGTATAATTTTAAGCAGTGTTCATTGAGAATGTAGGATTTATTTATTCGTTGAGTAATTTAAAAAATTTAAGTACATAATAAAACTAATAATAAAGATTCACAAAAGTTTTAACACATTGATAAGACAAAATTTGACTGTGAAAGTGTAAGCGAATAAAAGACGAGTAAACTGTATGGAGAAGGGGTGAGGAGGTTGGAAATAATATCGAGGCAGAAAGCAATAAGATATTACGTAGATAAAATGACTGGCTGAAGTAATTATATTTAGTTACGTACGGTTGAGAAAAGTTTTCAGTGTATTAAGGTTAATATTTAAAAGTCAACTTCGGTCAATCTATCATTACGTGATTTACATGAAGAATAAAAGAATTTTGAGCATGCGTGGTTCGAATTCTGGGATTACTTAAAACAGCAAAATTAAAATACATATATTTTGAACTGCCATAATTTTTCGCATTGTATTTCAATGTTTTAACATGCCGTTATAATTTGCACTAGACGCGGTACTAAGAGTTTCACATACTTCACGTTCACACCGTTTAATACTATAGTTATGGTATTTTAACCGATGACACACTAACCGTTATTTGTATTTAATTACGTCGATGATTGGCAACTGATTTTTGCAATTCGACGGGCACAATCATTACTGGACAAAATTGATATCTTAGTTATAAATCATCGATATAATCAAATATAAATCAAGAATAACTGTATCGTTAAAATAACGGTTTAACCATCACTATTTAAAACATTTCTATGTTTTCATTATGACCCCTCCATACTTAAGTGTACTAGGGCACAAATTAATACACCAGCTTGCTCCAGGCATTCGTTTTTTATGGAATACCAACATTCTTCACCATAAAATTCTTCTCCATCAGCATCACCTGAGATTTGGTCCTCGGATCCACTCTCAGACCGCATTCTATTCAGGTAAACTATTACATCGACATTTGTAAATCACTCTCATCACAATAGACCAACCGCGCTACCAACATTCATATATTTTTATTTTTCATTTATTTCTTAAGTTAGTTAACTCCTGTACTGAAACTAGTATTTTACACTTTGCATTCTAAAATTTATTACCAATATACTATCCATAATAGCCTACATATTTACATTTACATCTAATTTAATCTATGGTACAATCTATAATAAAATATATAATACATCTTATGTATATTTATAATATATCTTAAATAATACATACGTATTCTATACACTATTTTTACAATAATTATAGCACTCGTTTTTGAATTCATTTATTTTTTTGTACGCTTCAACAGGCCAGAAGGCCCAATTACAGAAGCGAAATACATCACAAAACACCCAGGCTTGAGTAAATCACACAGATTAAATTGTGATCTCACCGGGAATCAAACCCGGAACCCTCGGCGTGAGAAGCCAGTGTTATACGCACTGCTTATTTATATTATTCATGTTTTCTGGCATCTCATCATATATTTTTACACCTCTATACATTAGACAATTCTGTGTATATACTTTTTTCTTATTATGGTAATCCTATTCTATTTCTGGTGTTATATGTACGCACATCACTATGTACGATAGCTTCCCATCAATAAACATCCTATAATAATGCTATTTATTTCTGTTGATTCTTTAAATAGATTAACTTTTTATATTTACGTTTAGAGTGAAAAATAAATAATTGAATTTATCATCGAATGAGACAAAAAAAGGCAATTCGAGAAACACACAAGACGCCGGCTGTGCTCACCCAGCATCTGGCTTTTGCCTGCAAATTATTGCCGGGCTGCGTGTAATTCCTGTTGCTCTACAGTCGAGAATACATAAATTACGTAATTGTTCTGCCATCTTTGAAATTCATCAAGCGTAAACACCCGCTAAGTCCCGGCTCTGTGAATTAAGATTGAATTTTGAACGAAATTTATAATGTGCTCGCCATCGCGCACGGAGCTTACGCCTCATAACGTTTAATACCTTCGTTCGCTCTTCGCACACTTCCAGGCTCTAAATTATAACGTGTGCTTTTCTTCTCAGTACACAAACACGACTGGATGCAATGGAAATGAGATAACTCATACATATACGTATATACGTATGTGTGGCAAATCCATTTACGATAGAGAAAATAATGAATAAATTATGAGGGTTTTTTTCCTTTGTACCTACAGAGATCTTTTATATTTTTATATATCGACGATGGAAATCAATTATGGTGTAAACTCCATTGATTTATATTTACCAATGTATACAGATAGTCCATAATACTTCACAGGTGGATTCCTGCCTTGATTGTGAGTAGAAAATATTCAAGCAACCATAACCTAATATCAGTAGTTATGTAGTTTTGTAATATGTAAGTTTTTTTACCCAATATTTTTCTGACTTATTTTTTACAAAATGTTGAAGTATCATTACAGTAACTAATAAATAACCTTCGGGCACCTAGCTTCGTTAATTACGATTTTTAAGGAGTAAAAGTTTTACTGTACATTTAAATTATTATAAAGAAAACTATGTATTATTAGAATTAGAATTATTAGAATTAGAAGTGAATGCAATGCTGGCTGTAGTGTGATAGATAGAATAAAGAAAGGAGTGCTGAGATGGTTTGGTCATGTGGAACGTATGAACGAGGAAAGGATGGTTAATAAGAAAATATATGAGGCGAATGTTGAAGGCAACAGGAATAGAGGGCGTTCGCGAAAGACCTGGCACGATCAGGTACTACAAGTATTTGAGGATGGCCCTGTTAAAAGCCGCAACAATCGTAGAACGTGTATGAGAAGATGTATGAATGTGGCCGAAGCAAAAGTGGTGTGCCAGGATAGAAGAGTGTGGCGTTCAATCCTCTCTGCCTACCCCTGCGGGGAAACGGCGTGATGGTTAGTTAGTTAGTTAGTGTATTATTTTTCTTTTAGTGCTGTGTCTTTTATTATTTTTCTTTCCTTTCTATGCCTCTTGCATTTGGCTGTCAATTTTCCTGAATCACTTGTAAAAGGCTAGATAACAAATTAGTGAAACTTGATCAAAAATCTTGACTTATTTCTCGTTGATTTGATGACGCGACAAGATGACGTCATCGTACCCTGTGACGCATTACAAAAATATCAACATTCGTATGTTACGTACGTCATAATGTATGTATGCTTTAAAATATGTTGCCCCACTTTCCACGTCAGCATTTCCCTAAAACCTCTCCCCGGTGTGACCCGCTTCACGTACTTTATTTTTAGGGGTTGTTTTTGTTCGCAGCCCTTCGTAGATTACACACATACACATACACAACAACCACTACATTAACGCTTATATTAAAATTCTGAACTGTATACAGTATCGCTCGAGCCAGACATATGCTTACAGATGCTTTCAATTTGAATAATTTGATTTCATAAAGATTTATTTTTTTGTTTTTTCTAGTTTATTTATTGGAATAATGTTTATTTACCTGCCACGAAAAGTAAATCAACAAAAAAATGTTTGAATTTAGATTCAATTTTCGTAAAAACCAGACAGAGAAATTTGGGAGAGGTTAAGAAAAGTCATCGCCCGGCAACGGAACCGAAACGGCTGATAATGATGTTGAAGATAACTGGTTACTAGGAATATCTTAAGCAAAGTCAGAATATATAAAAACATGCATTAGACCTATCATGACACGGTATAGAAGCAAGAGCGGATATGTGAGAATTTATGGTTAGAACTAAACACCTCCTCAGAACTACCGAACTACCCATTGCGGGCAAGACCCTCAGAGACAGAGTACCCAATGCGGAAATCCGCAGAACCTGCGACATACAAGGCATTGTAAGATGGAGCAGGCAGAGAAGGCGTTTCTGGAGGGACCATATCGAGAGAATGGAGCAGACGAGATTTCCCAGAGCTGTTATGCGCGGGGTTCCAGAGGGACGCCGATCACCAGTGAGACTACCAAGGAGAGAGAGCTGGATGTCCTCGTCACAAGTCCAGGACTGACCTGTCAACACGGATCAAGGATCTAACAAAGGAAGAAGAAGACATAACACTAGATTTGAAAAATCATCGTTTACATACAAAGTGAAGAAATTGTTGGCTTGACGATGTAAATTGTTGGCTTGACGATGTTACATAGTTTTTGGTATCAAAATACGATCTACCTATCCGCAGCGCACGAAAGCAAACCAAATAGGCAAAAAGAATGACAGTTATGAGACAAGAAACATTTTATCCTCACGTCGATTTGTACAACGTAGGAGGAAGGAGGCAGAAGGCCAAGATTTCAGATAGTTTAAGATTAGAACTGGCTGGTAGTGACACGGATATATCACTTCAGTCCAAAAGATAGTAAATAAATTAATAAACGTGATTAATTTTTATTGAAAAAATTCTATATGTTTCGCGAGAGATTCTCCCTTCTTATCTAAGTAAATAACCATCACGCCGTTTCCCCGCAGTGGTAGGCAAAGAGGAGAGAACGCCATATTCTTCTATCTTGGCAAACCACTTTTGCTTCGGCTGCATTCATACATCTTCTCATACAAGTTCTACGGTTGTTGAGGCTTTTATCTTTTTTTCCTTTTTCAGGTAAAGAAATGTACTAAGAACTTTTCAGAATGTAATCACTTTTATGATTGAAACGCAGGTTTCAAAAACCTTACACACCAATCTAACCAAGAAAAATTAGAAATTTGGACAAGTGTTATTAAAACTTAAATATTGTAAATAATCATAATAATTTTGTTAATACCCCTCCCTTAAATTTAACCCCATTCCCTTTTAATCCCCTCCCACCAAAACCAGTATGTCAATTCTTGAAAATTATGGTAAATTAGTAATATATTTATCGTACTGAAAAAGTAAGCATCGCTCCCGAAATGTGTATAATTTTTACAATGAGTTTATTATCTTATTTATAAAAAGTGAAATTGAAAATTTTCAAGAAGCACCCAACAGTGAAAGATTCCGAAAAAATAAGCTTTATACAAAATTTAGGTTGCATTTTGGTGGACGCTTTTAATCAGGCATCGCAATATTCTCTGCATGCAGAGTAATCCTCCAGCCCGTTTGTGTGCAGCAACAATTATAACAACCGCTGCATCCTCTTCATTTCCTGGACATGCGGCCTTTGTAGGTCCTCCAATTAAAACAATGATCCGACTTGGGACGCCACAGTTGTCCAGCCGCAATTTTCCATTTTGTCGAGTTCCAGCGCGAACGAACTGTTTGCTCCTGGCGTTGCCGGGACTATCCATTCAACTTTAACGATGGAAGCGCTTCTAAAACCACGCACGCCTAATATTATTGTGCATAAAAGTTGTTTTCAGGAACGTAAAAAAAAAACGTATTTTTGGTCCAGATTGCAGACACCCTGCGCCAAAGCAACGCCATACAAAGTTCTTCGTCTATACATTTTGTTTAAATAAAAAAATCTCTATTTTCATAACGTAAAATTTTGTATAAACCAGTTTAAAATAAAACACAAATTACTTTGTTTTCACCACTTTATTAGATTGAAAAATCTGCATGTTTCGAGAACAATGTTCTCTTCTTCAGGATTATTGTGTTTTATTTTAATAATAATGTCGCCACAAAGTTCAAGCCTTCATACAGAAGAAGAAAAAATATTCTTCGAACAGTTAAACCAGTTTAATTTAAAGTCGATCAGTTTAGACATCACTATATTTGTCTTTGGCGGTCGTACAATTGATCCATAAAATAAAATATTCAGAGAAATCAGCTGTTGGGGCGGTGGCCTTATTCGTGGTTTATACAGGGTGTCTCGTAGCTAGTAGCAAAAACTTCGGGGGAGTATTCCTCGTTCAATTTTTAATCTTTACATTATTTACACTTGACATCAAATTTTTTTTTCAATAATGTTGTTTTGTCTTTTATCAAACGTTAGATTGTCATGAAAATAATATATCGAATAATATTAAAATTCCATCCGCTTTGATACAAGTCAAATAAAACGATTAATACCGTGCAGAAATTTGAATAAAAAATTTGACGCTTTTGTCATTTTGATGAATGAATTTTTAATATACCATATAAGTTACTGTAGTGTTTCCAACATTTTATAGAAATTAAGTCAAAATCAAGTCAAATAAAATTATTAACCCTGTCAAAAAAATTTGGCTCAAATTTCTGCAAGGTTTTATTTAATAATTATATTTGACTTGTATCAAAAACAAATGAATTTTCAATATTTGATATAAGTTACTTACTTGATTCTCAAATGCTTTACAGAAATAGGTCAAAAAAATAATGAAAAAAATGTTAACTTCAAAAGAATATTTTCTATATAATATATAAATGAGGAAGACTCCCCCGAATTTTTGTTACTATCTGCGAAATGCGAGAATCCAAATAGTAAAGATAATTCATTTTAAATATGTTAATTAACTAATAGAAAATAAAATACAGAATCGACCGCCAAAGTACACGAATACATACATTCTAGTATAGTTTTGGAACCATCAATGCACCGACGGAATCTGTTCTTTTGTGGGAATCAAGCATTCTCCATACCCGCTGTCAGTGCGGGATTAAAATGCGCCCAGCTGTTCCCCGTGCATTCGCCTCGAGCGAAATTAATTATTAAATGGATCCGACATTTGCAGAACAATGCTCCCTGTCTTGGACGGGTACCGCCACCTGTGTCGGCCGCGCTGCCGCAGTCGCGGCGTGCGGCAAGCCAGCCGATTTTCTCAATTTCACCCTCATTTAGCACAACATACAGCACGCGCCATTTTGGCTTAGATTCCAAAATGGCGCGTGCTCTAAATTATCAACTGATTGATGCACCACATGTTGCGCAAATGATAAAAAATACTGTTAATGTTTATGACGTCTACACGAGACATTTCAAGATGTGACCTCTGTCACCCGCGTGTCTGTTATAAATTATTGTGTTTGTAATACGCAGTTTAAATAAATAAATAGTTCTTTTAAATCCCGAAGAATGTCGAGAGTTGATCGAGCGGAATTATTATTGGGGATAAAATGTAAAAGTGTCACTTAGCCGTGAAAAGAATACAGGGCTATATGTTTGAATACGATTATCTGGCAAAGAATGAAAATTTAATAACTGATAACTAAAAATTTTTTTTTCAAACTCTGCCCTGGATTTAAAATCAGTTACACTAACTTTAATCTAAATTTTATCTGTTGGATAGGATGGCTCGGATGGCGTATTTGTTTTGATCTCCTCGATCGATATATTTGAAGTAAGTGAATTATTACGAATATTCCATTAAATAAAATTGAATGTATGTACATCTGTTCTCTATACAATAAAGGTCACCCGCCCCTGGTGGCTACACACCCTCACAATTATTTACATTAATATTACATTGAATGCTGTTCGTTCGAAATTTTCCTCAGTTGCATTCAAGGACCCTGAGTCAATTCATTCCAAATCATATATCATCATAAATAAATAAAAAACATGCCGTTCGTTCGAAATTTTCCTCAGTTGCATTCTAGGACCCTGAGTCAACCCATTCCAAATCCTATATCATCATAAATAAATAAAAACATCATAATAAAACAAATATTGCTTCTAGGGTTAACGACGGGCACGTATTTCATAAAATAAGACGAAAAAAAAAAATATTTTTCAAGCAATTAGAGATGATGATTAATGTGAATTTAATACGGACAGTTATTATCATAAAAAAATAATGGTATGCATTATTTCTTTCTCTATAACAACATTACGGTTTAGGCGAATTTAAACGAAAGACGTTAGAATTTCATTCTGTTGTTTAAATATGTTAAGATTTCAAAACAATTTGTTCAACACGTAAAATAAGATTTTTTTTTCATAATTCAAAGAAGAAAACACTTATTTTATGTTTAACATCCAGGATGTATTATTTATATTTGATCCAATTTTGAAATTTTCCTGATGAAATTTTTAGAAATTCGGTGAATGGTTTTCATCAGTTAAAGAGGCAGACACAAGAATGCTCCGTTTCTCGGAATTTTTTCCATTTCCTCCGCTTGTTGAGATAGAAAAGAAGTGAAACAAAATTAACGATTTCGGGGATTTGTTTTTTACGTCCGCCATCTATTATCCGAGTCAATTAACTCGGGAGCGAATCAATATCTCCAATTTAAAGCCGCCCGCCCCTCCACAAATCCTTTTAATCCCGCCTCGTAATAAATACCGATCATTAGCATCAAATCGCTTTCTAATGAGGTAACGTTTATGGGAATTTAATACGTCTCAGGGAATAGAGGCATTTACGTCTGATGATTGAATTATTTTCCAGATGTTTTATTGATAATAAAAGCGGACGATTTATGGCACCAATATGTGTAATGTTCGGCAGGGGTGGTCAAACAATTCTCGGTCAAGGCGAACGTCTGCAAAGAGAGTAAATTTCGCCATTTTGTCACATATCTTCTCTTGCGTTTTTTATCACATTTTTGTAAGGAAAGATATCATATTAAAATTTATTCATCAAGTTTCATATATTTTAAATATAGACATGTTATTAAAATTACGTAAACAAAATTATTTAATCATTTAATAAATAACAAAACCTACGATGTTTTAAAAATGAAGAAAATGGCTCCACTTTGTAGGCCTTTTATGACTGAACGGCCTCGTGAAATATATTTTTTTTTCAATGATATTACAAAGTAAACGATTTTAAATACTAAATTGATTAAAATTATTGCAATATCTGTCAGTTTGTTTACTTACAATTATTTATGTTTTAAAAATACTGTTTTTTAAAAATATTTTATTTATTGTGTGGTTTTTTTCAAACCTTTTTACATGGTCGACAACTTTTATACTTAAATAATCAAAAGAATAGATTTTATTATTTGTTGTCTGTTTCCTTATCTATGACGAAAATTTATATTTGCTCACATAATAATGTAATTGCTGTGAATTATTGGTAATGCGTTTACGCTCGGCCGGCCATTTGCTCCGGGGAAATCCTGACTATGTTTGTTTAAATGCGGGGCAAGCGAGTGGTTAAGAAACAGGATAAGTAATATCTCCGTACAACGCGGATCAGTAGTCCGTCTCCAACTTATTCTAGTGAATGTTTAATTTAAGTATGTTACGTTTGTATGGCTCGAGTTCAAACATATATTAGAAACAGTGGCAAGCAATTGTCATAGCAACAAATGAAGAATAGATATTAAAACTATAAACAGATAAAGATCCTATTACTACGAAACGGGCACTAAATCGTCCGTTCATGAAGTTCATACACGAGAATGTACATTTTTTCATTTATATCTTTCACAGAATTTCTAGTAATGCACAATGCTTTTTTGATTGTACTCGTATGCAGTACACGCCTCTGGTGAG